>OMLP01019148.1:2447-15010 GCA_900302685.1 Spondyliosoma cantharus
AAAATTTAAAAAAAAAAAAAAAAAAAACTTGTTTACCAGACCATGTTAGAGTCTGCTCACATAAAAAGGAATAAAAAAGTACAAGATGACCAGGAGTAATGCTCCGCCAGGAGCTGCTTATCATGGACTAAATTAAATCTGGCAGCAGTGTTCAAAAGAGATCACTGCCTTCATATAATGCTTCTAATATGTTGTTTTTTTCTGCAACTAGATTTTCAATAATGTATTATTCTACCACAAACAGGCTCATTCTAGCATTAGCATACTTCCCCATTTATCTACGTGAACGTTTGTTAATTATATGTTGCTTTTTTCACACCACGTGTGCTTCAGATCTTCAGTAAAGGTGCTGATTTTTTTTCCATGTAAAACATGAGAGAGGCTTCTTAGTTTGCAATTTGTGTCTGATTTATTGTTGCTCTAGAAATGCTCTTCAGAGGCACTTTTTTATTATTAATATGCTTTATTTAATTAGTGTGGTCCCATTGAGGCTACAAAATCTCTCCTTAACGGAGCCCTGGCTGAGACAGCGGCACAACAGTGGTTCAAACAATATACCATCAAACCTTTGGCTTCAATTTTAAATCCCATAATTAGCTGTAAATATGTCTTCAAGTGGTTTCAGGCTGCAGGGGATACTGCGCTGTACTGTGTTGCATCTATGCTACACGAAACATGCTGAGTGAACTGTAAAACCTGTCTTTAATATTCAAAAGCAGCCGTGGTCCAAAAACCAAACCAACAGAACCAGAGATGCCAGATTTTTAGACTTAAGAGGGTTGCTATGGAAATCCCCACCCTCTTCTAATTAGTCATCATTTATTAATTGCGTTCTCATAAAAACTGTTCTGGTCATTTTAAAAAAAAATGAATCCACTAGAAAAGGTTGGCTGAGTGTGTTTTCCTCTCTCCTCTTCCTCTCAGTAGCCACCTGGGCATATTTTATCATGTGAGCAATTGTTCCTCTACCTCCCAATTGTTATTAACTTGAGTTGCCCTGATTTCTGGCCAGAGGTTTTGGATGGAACACTTGACCGACAGATGGAGCAGCATTGTCCACAACATCCGCTTTAATCCAGTTCTTGTTATGCTACACACCAGACGCTATTCAATGGGCTTTGTACAGAAACGTACAAAGCATCTTAAAAAAGGTGATCATTCCCCAAGGCCTTTTTGTGAATTCAGAGAGATGCTCACAATCCAGCAAATTTAATCTCCTCCACTTTTATAGAGGCAGAGTCTCTCTGAGCTCTGCAACAAAGAAGTATCTTTTATGCTCAGTCAATATTTAGCTCCGGATGAATGAGTAACATCGTTCTACGGGAAAGATTTGTCGAGCTCTAATTCCCCCAAATTCAGTTCAAACGGGCTGTTTGGACTTGAGGTCAGGTCAGGGCAGTTAGTCACAGGGAACAATTCATCATTTGGTGCAGCTGAGTTTCTCGCAGCTGGCTGGCACTGGCAGCCTGCTAAACTCACTGGCAACACCTGACTCCCTCATTACGTTATCTGGATTATCAAATATGTAAATGCATGTGTGAGTGACAGAGAGACAAAGAGGAAGAAGGACATAATGACAAAGACAAGAAGAGGAAGAGAAACTGAAACAGAGCTCACATGCAAACCCATTTCATATTTATTATCCTAAACCTGATCAGTGTATACCTAACTTTAATGCCTGTGGTGACATCCTGATCTTAAAACTCACTGATCTTCAGTGCTTCTTGAAGTGAGACCTGAGTGAATCAGTCACTTCACCAATTGCTCTTCAGAATGACTCTGAACTTTTTGACTTGAATTCATACTCAAACAAATCACTATGCATCCCACTGAAGCATCAGTGATTCTCCCTTGATTCTTTGTCTACCCGTCCGCGATTTGTTCATGCAAATCCAGCCGCGGCTGAACAGTGTCTAATTGTTCTCGGCTCTGGGTTCGCCGTGTTCCTCTTGCCACGGCGCACGTAAGCTGTGGCCAGTAAAGAGACAAAGCATGCAGACGTTCACTCCTCAGGCACCACCTGGGTCCACAGCACAACACCTACTACACACATCCCGCTCCCGAACTAAGCCCTAATCCGTCTCGGCACGCTCGTCATGTGGCCTGGGCGCATTTTGTGGTGTTCTCAACCCCCCCCCTCATTTTCCCCTCCAGCACCTGTCACAAACCTGGGCTCAAATTACCTTCCCTCCTACCTTGCACAGAACATGAAGCCAGGGTGCTTGATTAAGCCGCTCGTACACAGTCCCTGGCAGAGATAGATGCTTGCTTTTTCTTTTTTTCTTTTTTTTGTCTCAGGCCCCTGCACTCAAAAGTAGCTAATTATTGATATTAATGACCTGCATTGGTAAGCCGTTTTGGGTTGAGTAGCGCAAAGCCTGATCCAAACTTGTTTTGTTTTTTTTAATTTGTGTCTAATTTGGTCCCGATGGTGGAAGTCTGTAGACACACATTATTTCTTTATAACATGGTTTCATAATCGTTTCCTGCAGACTTGGAGGAAAGCATGATGCACAAAAAAAACAAAAACATGCTAATGATCAATTTTATTTCCAACCTCTTGTACTTTTTAGTCTTTTGAGCACACCTGCTAGAGTTAGAATATAAACAGTCAGAGTCATAATATTCCCCACTTGCTGTCAGATGATTCATAAATTCATCTAAACATTCATAAATGTAGCTCATCAGCTCTCCGTGTGATCTTTTGAATCTGAATTGGAAATTTAACAATGTCCACTTCCTCCCTCTTAGTTGTTTTCCTGAGCAGAATGGCGGCGATTACTCAAGCCAGTGAAGTGCGAGGAGATATAGTCAATACAGGATAAATAAATGGAGCGGTGTCTGACTTCTTTCTCCATACCCTTCCACTTTAATTAACTCATCAGTCACAGGGCCAACAAGCAATCCAATTTGTTCCCCCTAAAGTGACTTGTGTGGTTATATTCCTATCTCTAGGGCTCATCCTCCTGACGGGAAGTTAGAATCCCGCCTTCTGCTCGCACTTCTCTGATGGTCATGGCATAGCTGCGCAGAGGACGTAATTATTCAAGCCAGCAAACCTGTCAATGACACGCTTAACCTCCTACAGTCTCTCATCCTAGAAGTAAACAGAGCCTACTGTGATGACAGACAAGCTCATTACCAGATTGTGTCAGTCTCAGGTTTGACTTTGCCTCTGTCATAGTACCATGGCAGGCCAGGTCGCGTTGCCTTCACACTTATAACAATGTTTGTCCACTGAAGAGCGCGCTCCTATTTGTGCACATATATTACCCTGCAAACTGTCACAATTCATTTTTCCAATTGGCCGTGTAGCTGAGACAAGGCAGCGGTGAGCCCCGTGGGAATTTGAACCAGTGACCTTCCCTTCCGTGGCCCATTTCCCTAACCATTACACCTTGCTGCTGCAGGCCCTTAATGGAGCGTTACGGCGAGTCTATGCTTTGCGATTAGGTACACTGCAGCGTGAGGGTGTCCCCAGGCCCATCAATCACACCCGGCCCTGTGGAGGCAATGAGGGAAATGGGTTTGGAGAAAGCTGGTGGAGTGGACAGAGTGTTAGACATGTGGATGGATGGGTGATGGGGTTTTTTGTGGAGGAAAAAAACTCATTCAGTATCATAGCGGGGCGCTGACGCTCGCCTTTAAACATGCAGAACATCTCCAGCATAAGCCTTTAATTGAGTTTTCAATTTCACTTTGACTGCAGGAATGAAATAAACTCATCCCTGGAGTTTTTGTTATTGGGTAACAAGCACAGGCAGATAATAAATATATATACTCAAAAATAAAAACCCCGTACTGTCACAACAGTGTGAGAGCGTGTTTCTGAGATCAAAAGAGTGTCAAAATTGCAGAAAATGTATCAGGGTTGAGGGATGTCATACAGCGACACAGTGGCCCATAAGGATGAGTGATAGAATGTAACTGATTTCACTGTATCCCATCAGTCTTCTAAAGACTCATCAGCTCCACCTGCGCTCATCCATCCACAGGTGCGCACGTGTGCAGACTGAATAATGTCACGCAGGTGTGCAAAATAATTCGAGCATTTTGAGCACAATGTGTGATATTCCTCCGACACACAAAAACACATCTGTATATAGATCTTCTGATGTCTGCGCAGGATCTATAGCATGCTGAGTCAGTCCTATTAATGATATTCTACTTGTAAAGCTTTAGGTTTCATAATCAAACTTATAAAGTAAACTTCTGCTCTAATTAATATTACCATTTAGTCTTAGAGGCCTCTGGCTTAAGACACTCAAAGCTTTCATGTCTAAGTTGCACCAGGCAACTATGCGTTCAGTCCACAGCTCCAAATGGGGTTGAAATTATATCACATCTGCTTTTTTTAATTAATTAATGAAAAAACATATCTTTTCATGGTTCTTAGTCTTTAGATTTGTGTGAGAAGGTCACATTTGGAATGAAACACTCAAAAACATAGTGAAGGTTTTACTAACACAGGGCACTCATCGGTTATTTTTTCCATATTACAAATCAGGAAAAGAAGCTAAGTTTCTTTTCCTCTCATGATCACTGGGCTTTTAATATTTGGGATTTGTTTTTTTAAATGTACTGTCTATGGACTGTTGCAGAGCTGTTATAGTTTGAGAGCTATGTATGCTGCTATTTCCATGTTGGCTACGACGAATCGGACTCGCCTTTACTGTAACGATGCGGATTCACCTAAAATCTCTTGGATTTGAAACTGTTGTTTGCTGTCTTTACTGCCGGTTTGTGGTCGGTAAACTGTTCTTGTCTGAAGGCACGGAGCACGATTCTGCAGTAAAGCTGATGTCTTCTGTCTTTCATGGACTAATTATTCAGTGGAAGCTATACGCTGTTTTGCAGCTGACCACACAGAGCTGATATTGAACTGTTTACTGATTAGTGAGGGAACGTGGTCTAATCTACTTGGTGCTGAAGTCAAGTTACTGCAAACAGAGCCGGTGTGTGCTGCTATGTAAACTCTTTGCACATTGTTATGAAGTGTTGATTGGATTTGAATGCTCTGACAGATCTGCTGGATTGAGCTATATGGCTGATTATGTTTGCCTTGGGCTCGCAGCAGCATGTAGAAGCCCATATGTGTTATTCTGGAAAGTACTTTAAATGGTGGAGATTTTGTTTTCATGTCAAATAACTTAAATTCAAAAATGCTTCACAGGTAACAGGACACATGCAGGCATACGTAGCATAATGTCTGTTTTTTGTTCACATCATCAGTTGTTTACATTGTAAAGATGATGATGAAGAGAGGTCTAAAAAGAGACCTCTGTTCCCCATGTACCTTTGTATCTGCTCACCCCTCTTATATGACTGCTAGTCATTGAGTCTGATCAAATGTGTGTTCAACATTTGCACATCAAATATTATTTCTACCAAAGGAATGAAGGTCCACCTTCACCAACTGCTTCACTTTTTTAAATTTCCCATGGTAGCAGAAGTTAAAGTAAAACAGGGTCAAAGGGCAGCCAGGAGTGCCTTTAGGAAATCACATCAAATAGTGTTCCCTGAAACAGAAAGGATGTTTCAAATGTCTGTTGCAATCCTGGATGTGCCTTTCAAATAGAGGTGTGCTTTATTTACACAAAGTCTGCAACCTCTTGGTGTGAAAGTGGAGGTAGCTTGTGTTGTGCATGTGACATTTTCTCATACAACTTTTAATGAAAACATTTTATAAACCGTGATGCTAACAAGGTCAGTGTCAGAGCAGACACAGATGATCAAGTGCACTGAATTACTGCACCACTTTCACTGCTCTTGGAAAAAAAAAACTGGTCTTGAAAAATAAATTGTCTTATTGTTTGGGTCAACAGAAAAGATCCAGTTACGTGTTGATTGTTTTACCGACTATCCATTCTACAAATTAATAGAAATGTTGAATTATTTTGTTGAGCCTGAATTGTAACAATGCAAACAAACATACTGCAAAAATGAGCTCTGTTCTTAAGAGGATTGCCGTCTCTGGGTCGGCCACGTTTTCTGCATTTCTCCATAATCTGCTTTCATCCAGCATTTGTTTCCGTGTTATCAACTTCACTGTAGATTGTGCTGTCTGCCTGCAGGCTAGGATTTGAATAACAGAACTAAAAGAGGCATTTTTGATCACAAGAAACCCATTGCATCTCATTTTCATAAGTACATTAAGATAAGTTAAAAGGAGGCACGCAGCGATTCATCTACCTGCCAAGTTGACTGTTTTTTTTTCTCCTTTTCTTTCTTTGTGATGCAGGCTCTGTGGCTCTGTTCATTGCTCAGAATACTTTGGGGTCCCTTGAAAACTTGCTGGAGGTCACTCATTGTTAGTCCAGAGAGAATACACAATGACAAAAGACAAAAAAAAAGCTAGAAAAGCTTTAGAAAACTAAAAAACAAAAAAACACAGCTCATCAATTAACTGAAGACGCGACCTGCCAAGAAAAAGACTCCGCCGTTCTAAGGTTCATCACATTCTACCTCTAATCTCTTGCCTTAGGCCTTTCCGCGAGCAGCATCCCCTCAACACAAACTCGGTTTCTGTCGCAGGCACCTTTCCAAGGCAATCTATACAGGCAGTTTCTTTTTAAGATATTGAGCAAGTGTTAAATGGCCCAGGGCACCAAGTAGAGTGTTTCCAGCATACGTATGCCAAATGGAACAGATGTCTAAATCAACCCTGACCTGGCAGGGAGGCGGAAATTTCTGGATGTTATGGACTTAAGCATCATTGAAGAAAAGTCAGTCATTTAGATTTAGCATTACTAAATCTCATTTCACTCTGTAGAGGGGACATTTGTATGTGGAACGCTGGCATGAGATACTTATTCGGGCCAGTGAGTCAACTCTATCCATTTTTGTGTACTACAATTACAATGTAGCTACAGTATGGTTTTGATGTCTGTGAATTTGTCGTGTCGGAAGCCTGTTAGAGATATATTTCATGTTCACTGTCAGGAAGTCTAAGGAGGACTCACTAAGTATTCTATAAATGGAATTTCTGACTTACCCAAAGCCTGCTGAAGTATTCTATGATTATTCTTGTAATTTTTTGGGCCAAAAAATCATACTTATTACATCCTCTGAGATGAAGAAATCAGTGACATATCTGCAATTTTTCATGTGTTAATCTTAAATAAACGTGGTGCAGTGAGTGAGCTGATTTCTTCTTTGGAATGGATCCAAACTTTGATAACTCTATGGACTGTCTCTAAGACTATGGAACATAGTTTACACTTTTGAATCAAAGCCCACTGCTATAATGCTCATGGTGTTAACAAAAACAGGCTGCAATCTCACCACTCTGTCTAGGAGACGGATGCTTTGATGTCAATGCGCTTTGTATACTCTGTCAGTAACAATGTTTACTCGTAATGCCTCATAAATGAGTCGGTTCAGTCATGCAGGAAGTCTGAGAGGTGAGAAAAAACAGCATGAGACGCTTTGTGATTCATGAGTGAAATACAAAGAAATGATAATGTCTTTCCTATATTCAAGTAAATGAGCAAACAATGTGTGCTTAGAAGTAACACAAAGGAGCTTTCCCACCGGTCCAGACTTGGTCTTACTTTCCTTGAGTATGAAGCAGTAAGCAATTGCAAAGTAAGAAGAGGACGCCCCGTGTGATCAATTGTACCATTATAATTGTTTGTTGTTTTTTCTGTTACAGTTATCTTAAAATTAGCCACGAAAGTGTCATGGTTCACGGTGTAGGTTAATTGGTCAGTCCAACAATATGTCATTTTCACTTTGGTGATCCATATGGTCCATCCATCAAGTCCCACCGCGAGATTAAAATCATCCGTGGTTCATGGCTAAATACCTTTTAAAATGATATTTCACTGTTAAATTGCAAATGTTAGCATGCTAACACCTTCAACCAAGTTGGTAAACAAGTACTTAACAACATGTTAGCAATGACATTGTCAGCATATTAAAATGTGTCGCTCAAGCGCCACTCTGCAAATGTATAGACTCAAAGAACATGGCTGCAAACTCTTATTGTTGTTGCTTCGATTCCACCAGCTGCAGGTAATTTGTACAAGGAAATCTCTGACAAATGTTTGGTCTGAAAGGATCTGTATCATTACATAATGGGAAAACATGGTCCTTGTTGAAAAAGAGATTTGGCATTATAGTACGCAGGTAAGTGCTCGTGTAGACACAGGGCTTTGATGTCAGTGAACCAGTCATGTGAAAATGACATCTTGTTTAAAGTGGTCCATAGCTCCACTATAAGCCAACTGTAGTGGCTTAACCAAACATACAAGAAAATATGTGTTTATGGTTAAGTACACATGGGCCAGACGTGAGTAAAACAATGTCATTATTCAGATTCATTTTCAATTATTTGTGATATAACATCACATGAACTCAACACACCAATTTAATGCATACAAAAAAAGCACATCACAGAGTGCAGATTAGACAGTGGAGGTATTATTTTCATTTTCGGTCTCTCCCGCTCTGCTCTTGCGTGTGCTGCTGTCTCTCCGGCAGGGAGCATGACAGATAGTGATCGTGATTGGGCAGAGCTCTGACCAATCGAGCGTGGCTGTGTGCAGTTAATTGAATTCATGAGCGAATACTTCTTGTCCTGTCGACTGTCCAGTGGGACACTCAGCTGCATCCATCTTCAGCATCCCAGCCACTGTAAATCTCAATGAGTGTCTCCGGATTCTCTCTGCTGTGTGGTGGCCAGAGAAAGTGCCATCGCCCTTGCTTGGGCCCCTTGAGATTTTCCCGCTCGCAACAGAGAACAGTCGTCTATTACCGCATATAGGATTAGACAATATACAGTAATGAATGAGAACAAAAGGATAAATGAGTCCTAACTAATGGTGTATTGTATACTAGACTCAATAGAATATGTGAAGGTCTGTTTTCTGTGTGAAGTCTCACATTTTTTTTTCTATTCTATACCCACAAAGCACACAAGCCAGGCAATTCTTCAGACATTTTTTTTTTTTTGTTTCAGAGCACACAGAGGGATTTCAGGATATGATTGACACGCTTGCTCATCTGTTGGAAAACAAAAGCCATATTAATTGCCATACGAGTCTACCCTCACCATGATTCCAGTCTGTTTTTGCAGCTCGACTTTAAACGCGTCTGTCTGTATTCAAATGTGCAAGCAGTGTCCACCAAACCATAACAAAACTTTTATTCAAATGGCGAGACAATCTGCTTTGCATGATCTCATGATATCCCGCTGTGTGAGACGTCTCTATCGGTGGAATCTCAAAAACGGGATATGAATGACGCAGTTATGCAAAAATGTGAAGTGTTGACACGATTTCATCCAGAGTAGGGCGTGAAAAAGGGAACCAATTGTAATTCCACACAGTTCCAGCACAGTTCTTTATTCGTCTGTACATACAAAAAAACGTGATGCCTCGTTTTAAGTTTGCTTCTATGACCAGACAACACCCCGCGCTAATAGATTCCAATGTCAACCCCTTCATACACTCTGTATGCGTTACACTGACTCTCTTTCCCTGACTTTCAAAACAGCAGTTGCATCATTTATGAGATCTGTCAGATATTACCAGGTATGTTTTATAATCTTGACAGCACTCAAGATACTACTACATTTAAGACAAAACTTTAGACATCTCATCTTTTTATCAGGTTTGATTTCGGCTGTAATTTAATTCTTACCTGTTTTGCTCAGTTGATTTGTGGTTGATCTTGAAGGTAGAGAGCATTCCCCCGATTTTCATCTTGGAAGCAGATGGCGTGAATGAAAGTTGGAAAAACTAGGGCAACTTTGCTGATAAGGACGGATTTTTTTTAAAGAGGAAGATTAAAAACAAAACTTTAGTGAAAGCGCTCCTTTCAAAATAAGCTCGACTGACGTTAGCAGACGTGAGAAGAGTGTGTTTAACTTTAACATGGGTCCCTACTTGTGCACCCCAAATTATAATTACAATAGGTAATTAGGTAAAAAAGGATTAAACTTCTGCACAAGACCAACTTTAACTTTAAATACAATTCCAGACATGTGGCCCGGGCATTGTGCTTGCTGTATGTGTTAATGTGACTGCACTGCATTCAGGCTTGAAGAATTTCCCCGCTGGAAAGATGTTCCTTTCATAAAACTAGGCTGTCCATTCGCTATAAAGACACAAATATTTTAGAAATCGGTGCTACATGACCAGACAAAACAGAGAAAGGGGACTGTGGCATTCCTTTTTGCTCAAAAGGAAGACAAACTTCAACAAGATTCACTGCCGCCGTGCCAAACCAATAAACACTCCTCCTGCGGAGTTGGGCGGTGCTCGGTTTTGGCTCAGAGTCCGTTCTGAAACAGTTCAGTGCCAGCTCGTAAAGAAACAATATGGTACTACAGCTTAACTCTAAAATATGTTGTTGAAAACACATTAGATGAGAAAGAGACAATGAACCAAACTGTAGCTCATATTTGATCTCGACTGCTAAGTTTGACTTGATCTGAGTTTTTTCAACCTCAGTTTTCACAGTACATAAACAATATGGTTCACGATCCTTCTCTATTACAGCTAAACAGTGTGGTAAAATGTGTTTCTGGAACCATTTTAGTCCAGAAATAGGCAGCGTAGTCACAAAATATTAGTTTATAGTTTATCAGCCCTGCCTAGAGTAGCTAGTTTGATTTGTGAGTGAGGCGGCCCACAATCTGCATGAGAGGGAGAGAGCGGCTTGTCCAATGTATGCAGATTGCCAATGCAAAATAATTTTTTTCAGCAATGACTCTAATTTATAGCTGTATGTACCAGCAATTATGTAGAATATCCAGTCCATGTACATCCTCTGATGTGAGCAGCCTCGTCTATTGGTTGTCGCCAGGCAGAACCAGCAGTTACAGCCGATATTCAGAGTATTTACATGTTCTAATTGTATCCTGTCTGGTTGCTTCTTATTTGTTTAGCGGTTATCCACTAAATGTTGTCAACAATCAATCCTGGTAACCAAGACAGTATGTGACTGCTGGCTCTGGGTCATTTCTCTCCTTCCTGACATTTAGACAAAAGCAACAAGAAGCTGAGAAGTACAATAAACGGAGGGCTGGCTGTCTCATTGTCTGTCCCATTCCTTCAGCTTTGCAACAGAAAATCGATGTCACTGTAGACCTGCAAACCTGACTCTAAAACCCTTTGGACCTTGAAAACAGCAGTGATGCAGCTGGCATTACTTTGGATTGAAAGTTATTTGTTGCTAAGCTTAAAGGCACTAATCTGAATGAGATTCTATCATTATTTCCTGCGTATTTTTTACCAGAAATATAATGTGCAGGGATTAAAAAGCAAGCACAATGGCGCCTGAATTGACACCGGAGTCTGTCAGTTAGGAGACCATATGTGTCAATTTCTGAAAGCTACCTGTCCTGCAGCAATTATTTCCCTGTGACTGTAATACAGCGTCTTTGTTGATCTCTGAATAGGTACGCTTTGTTTCAGCATGAAAGGTTCCTTTTAGTGTCTTGTCTACCGGGTTTGTTTTCTTCTCTTAGACCTTTGAACATTTGTCACATGCACCCGAAACAATATTCTTTTTTCAAGCTGTCAGCAGTGTATCAGGCACAATAGCATCACACTTTATCTAAATGAGCTCAAGCGAACTGTTTTGCGCGGCTGTTTACGGTATGCTAGTGCGAGTTTTATATCAGCCTCTTCTAGCCAACACGTTGCGCAGGGCCCCAGCTTTCTGTGTCAAGTGTCTAAGTGTTTCCAGTTTTGCAACGTTAACAGCCGGGCACAGAGACACTAATTGTTAGCCGTTTAGCTGTTTCCAACAAGTAACTCCTTCCCAGTGTTTGCGTGTCTGTGTGGTCATTTGTCAGCATCTGCGTGCCCTCTCCAGTCACCTCTCCCACTCCTCGCCACTCATACATCATTCCCCTCACAAAGCCAAAGCCACCCCCCTGAGCACACGGATAACAAAACTCACTTACTCCCACAGGCAATTCATCCCCCACTGACCCACTTGTTTTCGCAATCTGACAAGTGTGATTTAAGAACTGCGGTAGGCCAGGAGTGCAGCGGGCCTTGTCTGGCTGCACTTACCTGCCCCCGGAGCTGAAAGTTCAGTGACATCGCCACTTTGATACTTTTTACTCCACTGTCATTAAACTAAGATAAATCGATGAATTTACATACCTTGCCCAAAGGTTTCAGTGTACTCCAGATAACTTTTTTCTTCCCTGATAAATCGGTCTGCTTGCGGTGTCAACATTATACCGAGCGGAAGCCACTGAGCACAACGAATGCATAATGCATGTGTTGAGCATGACTCAATACACATAGCAAAGCCACATCTATACCCAAACAGTTGGTCGTAAATAAACAAGCCGCCGCCTCACCTCATTTGAATAAAAATGATATATGTGCCTTCTTCTGGGCTCCTCTGTGAATGTCACGTTATTGTGAGACTGCGGTTTGTAGTTTAAAGTGTGCACAGGCCATTCATCCAGCATTGATGAGAAGGGGTCATTTACTCAGGCTGATACATTTTTAGAAGAATTACAGCTGGATTAGTCATTGACGTGTTAACGTGGCTCTGTGCAGCCATTAAGGCCGTGCCACAATAGTGTACTGTGG
>OMLP01019148.1:22784-41376 GCA_900302685.1 Spondyliosoma cantharus
AACCCTACCCCCACCTCCCTTACCATCATCCTCTGCTCCCCTGATGTATTCTGTCTCCTGTTTTTCTCCAGGCCACTTTCTCAATGGCAGCTACTGCTCTTTTGAAGAGGGCGAGTGCAGTTGGCAGTCAATAACAGGCCGTGGTCTCTCCTGGAGAAGACTCCAGTCGCCAGCCAAGGCTACCAGACAGAGCTGCCCGTCATCAGGTGGTTCACACACATCTCTCATGATATCTTCACTGTTATGGCCAGATGATTAAGTGGCCTTAATTAATAGTTTTACAGTTTAGTAATCAATGACCTTGAATATTTGAGTCTAATACTTTGTCAATGTGGAAAGATAACCAAAAGCTCTGATGTGTCAAACACGGACGTGTTGTCTTGCTCAGAGCTCAGTAGTCTGCCACGAACGGAGTCCCACTGGGTGTGAAAGCTGCAGCATGCAGACTCCTGTTGAGTCGTACATCTGCAGTTCATCTTCAGTGCAGTGACTCCAGCGTGTCTCCGTTTGCTGAGGCTTGTTTTGTTCTCAACTATTTACAGAAGTCTCAAAGGTAGTCTGGGGAACCTATAAATGGAGTATGTAATTTTATACCATATTTGATGATTTTATTCTGAAATGACGGATAACCAATGTTTAGTGTATTGTTGCTCTCACTCTGTCTAACCCTGCTTTCCTCAGACAGTCTTTTTGTTTACAATCATATTTCAAGACCTTCACATGCATTCTAAGTGTAATAAGATCTGTTTTTCTTCTTCTCTTTGTGTAATGGATGTGTTTGTGTGGCAAAGGCGCGACATTCAGTGTGGAAGGTCAGTCCAAAGGCCAGCGTAGCTCAGCGTTACTGAGGAGCCCTCTTTTCCCTCCTCCTCTCAGAAACTCCCCATGCACGGTGAGCACGCGTCGTGTTTCTCCACACTATCTTCTTCATTCTCAGACATGTACAAACACATGACTAGAGGTGCACAATTCAATTCACTCAGCGTTCTCCATGCAGCCCCATACTCCACTGGGAGCATCATGCCTGCCTTATATTGTTGACTTGCCGAAATTTTCTTTTGTGACCTGGTGCTGTATGCCATTCCTGTTTCAAACGTCCTGTCCGACTTGATCTGCTCTGTGCGGTTTAGCACGGCTTCTGGGCGCTGCCATCAGAAATAGACTCGATGCATATGCTCTGCAAAGCAGAACAGAGAGCCGCTTCTGGGATGCTTCTGAAACGCGCAGTGGCTTGCCTGGTGGAAACAGGAGCATTGTGTAGAATGGCAGCTGTAGAAGTACAAAGCTCGTCATTTTGTAAGGTAATTGCTTCAGAAACAGCTCAAAACTCAAACAGTAATGCCCTAAGACAGCAGATTAACACTGTGCCATCTGAACAGACAGTGGAGTTGACCTCGTCAGTCACAGGTCGTATCTGCTGACCTGTTTGTGAGAATATTAGAATTCGTGCATTATTCAGATCCTCCTTCTCACGGAGCAGGCCTCCGAGGGTAGTTGTGTACTTGAGGTCTTGATTGATGCTGTTGCTTCAAGCATTTAGAGTTATGTTTGCTATTTTATTATTGCTATGCACAGTGACCTTTGGACCTGTGTATGTGCGGAGGCAGGGAGGGATTTGGGGTGAGGGAAGCTAAACCAGTGGAGGGGCAGAGGTGGGAATGTGATACAGGGTTCACGGTGAAAAACAAGATAATGAGAAAGGGGGGATGGCGGGGAGAAGAAAAGCACGCAAAGGAAACGGTCACAAGAACAACAGCAACCCAATCAACAGAATAAATGTTGGTAGCGTACAAGATTATGTGGCAACTTTACATTTCTTCAGGTTAAGTTTCAATTTTATGTTGTGACAGCGTTGGACTCATGGTCCTGTTAGGTTTAAGCACAAAAAGTGCCTAAGTTCAGGAACAGATCATGCTTTGGACGAAAACAGCTGGAAATTGTCTCTTCTTAAAACTATTCAGTGTTGTCATGCGTACAAATATAGAAATGCTGTGGTCCCTCATTAAAAATATATAACTTACAAATGATGAAGGACCTTTCAAACAGCGGTTTCTCCCTCGGGAGCCGTCTCGGTCAGCAGTCATTCCACCACCATCACCTCCACACCCTTACATGACAGTCATTATGTAATGTGAAGGTGATGTGACACGTATTAAAGAAATGTTGACGATACATACACACAAATTTCAATCCATCAGTAATGTGGTTACGTAAATTGCCAACATTTTATTCTGGCGAGTGGGCTGAAGACAGAGACGGAAACCAGAAAAAAAAAAGGAATAAAAATGTAGAAGAAGAAGCTCCTCAGGTGTGAACTGGAGGTGTCTGATATTTGTGGAGTGTAATGGAGGTAGTACTAGACCACTGCAGACCTTGTCTCCCAGTGCCTTGGCACACAGCCAAAGATTAGCCATGATTCCAGATTAGCACCCTAAATCCTTCTCTCTACACTGAACTGGTGCTGTTCAGTCTAGCTTGTCTGCTCTTGGACAACTATGTGGAGGATATTAGTTTTGGGTATTAGCTACAGACCACGTTCACTTTCATGTCGTGCCCAGTGTGCTCTGTGCAGTGCCTGTAATCTTGATGTTTAAACGGCCACCATGTGGTTCCGCAGTTGATGATAAGGACCTGCAACCTGCTATCGACAAGCGTGATGCAAGTACTCAGAATAAAAGTGTTGAATTAAATGTCTGGGTCGTCTCCACGCGTGCTTTTCATTAGGCTTAAGCCAGCATCTCTTCCACTTAAATGGTTGAAGCAAGAATTATGTTCTTGGCTCCAACAGAATGCTGTAGAGGGACATGGTCACATCTCATGCTTGTTAGCGAGCTTTGGATTCAGACTTCCTTTCCCTACTTAATTCTTGCTACAGCCTGTGTGTTGTTTGATTTTAAGCAGTTTCACACCCACCATATCCCTCCTGGAAACACAGAAATGAGATTGATTTGTGCTGAAGCATGCAGGAGCAGCATAGATAGCGAAATAACCCAAATTACAATCCTGGATGAATTCTATTAATCTTAGAATAATTAGAACTGAACAGATGGCTGTTGCTGATTGATCTCGATGCAATTTTAAATGCATCCTTTCCTTGATGAATAACACTCTTGGCTGGCTGTCAGAAATATGCAAAGGAAGCTAAAGTTGCTGTTGTGTTTTATATGCTGACGCACATTATTAATCAGCATCTAGCTCAATGATTAACACTCAACATTCCCCTTTACTCCAACAGGTGCGGTTCTGGCTGTGTTCTGGAGGCTTACAGAAGGGGTCGCTGTCACTGTGGATAGTGGAAAACAGCACCGGCCCCGAGGAGCAGCGCAGACTGTGGCATTCAGCCAGTGAACCCAAATTTGAAAGGGGTTGGAAGCTCATCACACTTCCCCTTTACGGGCTGGCAGATTGGTACACTTACCTTTTTTCACCACATTGATAAAGTTCGGTTACATCAAGCTGCATGTTTGGATCAATTGCTGTGTAAATTATGGATGGAGCTTCCAGGTCTTTTTCTAATGGCCAGCAGTGGGCAGCTCCATGGGTTTCACAATGAATTAATTGTATGTAAGCTCACTTGATTATTACCTCAGTAAACAGTTTCCTTATGTGTTTGGTCTCAATCGCTGTTGTCAAGTTTACATTTACATTTACATTTACATTTAGGGCATTTAGCAGACACTTTTGTCCAAAGTGTCCAAAACAAGAAAGAAACCACAATATATTACCGTCGATAAAGCAAGAAAGAAAAAATAGGAACAATTTTCAAACCCTCATCTGAGAATAGTAGCTGCTGGTTATCAAGGAAACCTTAAGTACAGAAGTGCTGTGATTTAAGTTCTGTATCTTCTACAATACAGCAGGATGCTCGTTTTTGTTGATTATCTATCCATTTAGAGGAAATAGATGATCAAGCAGTGTATAGTTTGAGGTATGGTTAGCTGTGACTGAGAAGTCGCTAACATGCCGTGTCCTCTGGTTCTCAGTCAGCTCCAATCAGGATATCCTCCCAAGCGCCACCATTTCGTCCAATGACGGTCCCTTTAAACAATTTCCCCCCGGGGATTAATAAAGTATTCTGATTCTGATTCTGACTTCTTGCCCCAAAATCCACAATTGAATCTGCCATTATGCCAAACTGATGCTCCAAAACGGTAGCTTACAAACCTGACATCATGGTGGTTTTACACTTGGTTTGGAAAGCCATAAGGCATCAAACTCCCACTTTGGGGTGTTTAAGAGCAAACAAGTCACCCAACTTTTATCTGAACAAACCTCTGACACACTCACACGTATCCGTAAGTTCTCTCACAGCAAAAAAAGTCTGAAGAAATAGAACCAAGACGCTCCTTTTTTCCCTCTTTTCACCTCTCATAAATGCAGATTTTTAACATTTACATTCCGTTTTCTGGGAAACATTTTCTCTCAACTCCACAAATTAATGAATCCCACTGGGACCCTACTCTTATGCCATGGACCTTCCATGTGTACGGTTGTGCAAAATATTCCCCTCTCTTTTTATTCTACTTGTCTGTGATAAAGAGAGTGGAAAATCAATACACAAGGCTCTACCCACACTACTCGCCTTCCAATTAGCCATGGCCCTGATTTGTCCTCAAAATTCAAACAAAACAAGTAAAGAAAGGAAAAAGAGAAACCCCAGATAAAATAGTTCATCTCTGTTTGTCTGAACGGGGGTTTTCTTTGCCATTCAAGCTTAGATAATCCTGGTCCCCCGAGAGTGATTAATTTTTGATTCCTGGGTTATGTAGTCAGCTGTGCTTGTGCTCTTAATTAGAATGTCATGTCCGTAACCGCTAGGTGAACCTGCCACTCTTTGCACAGTGACCTTTGTAGAGTTTACATAGAATCAGGAATACAGCCTGAAGCCAAGACAAAAGTCGGGACACAACAGACAGTAGATGTGTACTGCTGAATGTGAGTACACCTTGACATATTAAAACTGACAGATACAGACCTCATATTTAAATAATTGATGGGGTTGAAGGGGAAGTATTTTTGAATCAGAAGTCATATTTACTTTAGCTACCATCAGTTACGTCCACAGACAGCCGAGTCACTGTCTTAAAACACATCAATAAACAGAATGATGAGATAACGAGTATGAGTATTTAAACCGGCAACAGACACATTTTTTGTTTGACTTTTTCTCATCAAATGAATGTTGATTTCACAGTGTATGGTAATAGAATAATAACGCCATCGACGTTTAGATTGTTTCCCTTTAAACTTTACTTTCAGCATGATCATTTTGTCCGCCAGAGATGACGTTTCTCAGAAAAACTAAGGCTGAGGCTGACACCCTTTTCAATCTGCTTTCATGTCTCCATTAAAGACGAAATGCATGGGTAAACTCATCACATTACCTGTGCTGTTAGTAATCTGATCTAAAAATATGAACAGATCCAGTTGTCTTTGTGAGGGTGGCGTCAACAACAGTACCACTTGGAAACGCTTGGGAGGAAGTTGTCTGTTCCCACTTTAAAGAAACAGTTTAACATTTTGGGAAATACACTATTTCACATTCTTGCCTCAGAGTTGGATGATAAGATAAATACCAGCCTCATGTCAACAGCTGGTTAGCTTAGCTTAGTTTGATGACTGGAGACAAAAGAAACAGCTAACCTCACTCAAATTCCATTTCCCAGCATGTCTAACGATCACAGATGAATATATAATATTATATTATTATGTATATTTTATCTTGTTTGTTTGCTCAAACATGTAACTTCAAAGCTCCATTTTTGTAACGGTGCCTGGCTAAATTGCACACAATGCACACGCTCCAAAGACAAACCTTAATGTCGTTTTTCTTTAAGCATTATAAGTTCTTCCTCACATAATCTTAGAAGACGTTCACCTACCACTCACCAGCAGCGAGGTTGTTATAAGAGATCTGTCCCTCCGCAGGTTCTGGCTGCAGTTCAGCACAGAAGATGGACCTGGACCCGGTTCAGCCATCTCTCTCGACAACATCTCTTTCAGTATGGACTGCTTCCTGGCATGTGAGTACTAGAAAAATGTTGAGTCTGTCTTTTTTGGCACCTTGGTTGAATTAATGGGGTTGTTTGACCGATTGCTTGATTGATTGACCATGACAAGCACAATGGGGAAAAAAAATGTGAAATTAATAATCAATACAGGTCAGCCCTATGTTCATGTTTAACAGAGAAATTATTTGACTGAGTGGCAGTTTTGTACACTTTGGAGCATTCATCAAGGGCGTACAGTACTTTTTCATGATTAATTCATTTCAATTCCCTTGACATAGATATAATATAGTAAATTGTCTTTTAATGCAACGCTGAACTTTCTGCAACGCTTTTAAAATTAGACCTTCACACGTCTACTTCTCTCTTAGAAATGATATCTTTATATTTAAATCTACTGCGGCTTCGCTTAGAGATACATCGACCAAACTTTATGGAAATGATGTGTCCTGAAATGTCAGAATAGTTCAAAATCTGCCATAATATAGCTTGCTGATTGATAAGGGCTTATGTTCCAGTGTTGCACTGCAGGCTCATAAAGGTCGAGCCTCACATCACCCTTCCAGATATTTTTGTGCTGTAATTGAGATGGTTTATCAGTATAAAAAAAAAACAGGCGTAAGATGACAACTGAGTCTGGAGAATGAAAGGTTAGGAGTTCAGTGCCTCCCTCATCTCTGCCTTTCTGGAGGAATCTGTTTGAACAGCGGCAGGAATAATAATGGCGGAGCGTCTCTGTACCTGAATATAGCTCTGACAATGAGAACAGTGTTCACAGACTACACCCTGACCAAGAATTAGACTCAGGAGACAGAGGTACGAGTGGTGTTTTAATTGAATGCATTGTTATGTGGGGTGGATTATAAAACTGACCCTGGCAATTTTTTTTTATCTATGGTGAAAAGGTCTTGGTGTGGTAACATTGCTGCAAACAGATCCGAGATAGAATTTAATTTTCACTTGATTCAAACATTTAAAAAAAGCTGAAATGATTAGTTGATTAATTGATTAGTTGATTAAGAGAAAATAAGTTGCCAGCTATTTTGATAACACTATTTTGATAAAATAGAGAGTCTCTGGGTTTTGGACTGTTACGGTTTAAAGACGTCACTTTGTGGTCTGGGAAATTGTGAAGAACCTTTTCACAGTCTTTTGACATGATAGAAACTAAACAGTTCATCACTTTGTTGTGAAGTCAATTGGCAGATTAATCACTAATGAAAGCAAGGTGTGAATCTTCACAAGACTTACAATTCGATTTGATTATGATTCACCTGTCACCAATTCAAATATACAATGATTCTGGATGCATCTGATGCCTCCCAATGGTACACATCCTCAGTTTTCTAGATCACTGCAAATGACTAGTTTTTTTTGTCATTTAATACAAGCAGTATGTTAAATCAAAATTCTGGGGTTTTTTAGAAAGACATTTCAATATCAGACTAAAACTTTCTACAATTTTTAAAAAATTACAAAAACATAAATCCATCTACAGTGTATTAGAATTATTATTTGTTGCTCACCTTTTACGTTTTTGCTTCATTTATACCTCAAACACAGATGCAATCACTACCACAGTCTATTGCCTTAATTGTTAATCAGTCAGATGGCACGAGGTCAACAGCTGAATATGATGTGAGAGATTGCTGTTGGAACAGAGTCACGGATTGCCCTGGATCAACGCCGGCTTATTGGGTCGCAGGCTCGTTATTTAAAGCGATGACATTTTCCTGGAGATATTTGCGCACCAATTGTGTTTTATGTCCTCCGGAGCGGCAGCAGTGGCGTGGCAGCGCTGAAGGATCATCTGTCCCTGCTTCGCTCCCTCTCCAGATCGCAAGTTCTTAATCTAGGCCAGGTATCCATTACCTACAGACACACCCGACACAGTCACATTTTATCGCCTATCAATCAGACCCGACTGATGGGAAATGCTGAAGCTCAGCAAAAGACGTCGTTTCCAGGAGTGATCACTGTGAGTGATTAGCACGATGGATCCCTGAGCATTATGACACGGCCGTGTAATATCTTTCGGTGGGAAAACATACTGTGAACACATCGCACAGGGGATCAGCCATCCGTGGCCTTATTCCCACACTTCTCTGGGCTTTAGTGTGATGTATAGTTTGGCAGACATGTGCGCTTGATGATGCATTCATTGCTCCTCAGGTGTTAGACCTGGCTGTATCATTTTGCCTGCACCAGCATTGTTAAATTAGTTTATTTGATTACACGGCACAGGAAATTCATCCTTTTCTCTCTGCTATGTACCATCATTTCTTTTCCCACACACTGATCTGCATTAATAGAAATTCCCCAGCATCACACTGTGAATACACCGCCCCAGTAGCTGAATGTTGACATCACTAGTCTTTGCAATGCTCTTCAAAAGGTTTACAAGGGCAAAAATGGAGATCTTTCTTCATGGTCAGTGAAGGTATAGTTTGATTTTAAATGTGTTATCCGCCATGGTAACACATTTAATAAAGCTGCAGTTACTGACATTTACTTGTTTCAGTAATTATCACCTGCACCTGTGGGTGTTAAGACATGCCACGGACCAGTAAGTACGGATGTTCCACAGTCTTCAGTGTATTCACAGTGATGATATATACATTAGAGCTAATTAAAGGAAGTCATCTCATATGTGGTTTCTGCTAGGTTTATCAGACGCGTTTAGAATCAGATACAAACTCAGGAGCCGTACATGCAAGTTAACAGATCAGGAATCCAAAAGTGCAGTAGGTTGTCTCGCAGTTGAGAAAACACACAGCATACATTTTGTGTGGCAGGCCAGCTTTTGGGTGCCATGTTTCAATAAGAACTAATACTGACAGTTAGCATGATGTGTCTGTACTATGTATATTTCCCCCAAGCTATGACAATCTCAAGATATTTTGGGTGGAACTGAGGTGCCCCCTCTCCCTGTGACTGGCCTCTGGTGGGCTTCAGGCATCTTACAGTGCCCTGCTAATGAACAGTGACAGCCACGCCGGCTGTTGCCCTGCCCTCTGGTTCATGCTGCTCTGTGGTGGACCTGCTGAGTCCTCCTCGTGCTGCAGCAGCATACCAATACTCTGCGCTCCAGCTCTGTCTGCTCCGTAGCCCTGCTGTAGCGTGTTAGCTCCTGCTCAGAATCACAATGCAGTGAGCCTTGTTAGCGACTTTGCTGAAGATATGAAAAGTTGCTGAACTTGTGTAAACATAGCACATCTATGGGTCTTACTGTACTCACAGAGAAACAGTGTTGAAAGAGAATCTCATCCAAACAATCAAACATATTGCCGTCAGACGCATGCGATATGTGATCCATCAAATCTGCACATAAACACTATCTGTATTAAAGCTCCCAAGCAGTGGAGACTTAGACGATCATATTTATTTGAGGATTACAGGGCTGGGGAATGAGCTATTGATTTTCTAGCTGCCAGTTTTTGGTAAGCATTGCAGAGGTTTTCTTAAAGCTCTGAGGCCAAACTTACAAGATTTCTCTACTCCGAGAAGGTAGACACCATCATCTGAAGAATTTGATTCCCTTCAATGATAAATATGACCAAAGGTGTAGTTTCAATTTAAGCACAAATAATATTAATGTCAGGTTGTTAGCTTTAAGTCAAAGCTTTTTCTTGGACCAAATGGAACAGCGCCATGCAGTAGCTTTCCAAACCATGCAGCTGTTGTGGGAGCCCCCTGCCATATTGTCATAAACGGTAAGCCTCCAGCCCGAGGTGACGGGGGAGCCAGGATGGAGGAGAGGGAGTGTTTTGGTGGTAAAATGATTATAGAGATAAAGATGAAAAGTCTTGTTTTTGTCCCCTGACGTATCCAGAATGATGGCAGGCAAAACAGGCATGATTTGTTGTTCACCAAGGACGCAAATGACACAATGTGAGCAACTCATCAGCTCGTCACAATTAGGAAACTTGTACTTGGATCTCCAGATCTGATATTCAGCTCATGGAACCCTTTTCCGAGGTTTGGAAACACCACCTGCTCATTAATGGGTTTTTGGTCCCTTACCCAACACGCACTTATTGACATATACTGAATAAATACAGTGAAATGTGTTAAACAAAAAACATTTTAATCTATAGAAGGAATTCATATTTATTTTGATAAAACATGCTTATGCATATATTGGTACTGGCCTTTTCAAGAATATACTACAAAATATCTTCTGATAGTACATTGGTAATATATACTGATACTTATTGTGTTCCTTGAAACATGTTTTTCACACTTTACTAAATAATATGTTTTCAGAAAACATACAGAATATTTTGTATATTTGTCAATTTATTTGATGTTCTAAATATTGTAATGCAAAATGATTATTGGATATATATATTTAAATACATATGAGAAAAACTAAAATATAAATCTAGTAGATCTACATACTGTATATGGGAAAAGTATTGCTGTTGCATAAGGGCTGTTATGTGGAGTAGCAACTTTATACTCGAGAAGTACTTTTGGCTTAGAGGAGCAAGTGAAGGAAAATACTCTCATGAAACCTTTAAATCATTCTATGCTGCTGTTTGCCATCCAGGGCAACCCTATAGAGAATATCAGGCAGCTGCAGTGTAAACAAACGGTATGCTATTCTGCTCCTCAACAACAAAGCCCAGTCTACAACTAGAAACCTCCTATTTTCTCTTGCCGCATGAAATGCAAATAGGCCCGGTAACCATTTAATCCTGTAGTCCTCACAACAGCGTATTCCATATGCAGACTAGATAAAGAGCTTAATATGCGAGGCATATGTGCATAACGTTTCATTCAGAATGCATGTCTGCATGCCTCAAGTATCAACACCAGCAAAGTGAACATGTTTAATGAAGAGACTATGAGGAAAGCGCTCAACAGCATTGACAGACTGGAGCATTGTGTCAGTCTGACTGAAACAGCGACAGTCTCTATTATTCCAAAGCCAGCCAGGCATTGCCGTCTCTATGGGTGGCATATGCAGTATCCAGCTCTCTTATGAAAGTTATAAATCAGAGGCAAGACTAAAAAAAGTGGCAGGTCAAGATTTGAACCGTGCCCTTGTTTGGTGTCATAGCCCTGCATGATGGCAGCGCTATCAGCTCCACAAACCACTGCGGGCCTTATCTGACTGCTCTGAAATAATCTCGCTCGTACAAAAGTCGTCTGCTTCCGCATCAAGCAACAACGGAGGGCTTTTTCTACCAAACAGTACATCAAAGAAACAAGATTGTGGACAGAAGGCTTCAACACGCCACAGTTGGATTTGGAGTCAAAGTCACAGACACATCCGTAGCAGCTAATGTGGAAGCTGTATCCTAAAAAAAGGAGGGGAAAATTTCTCGGAGTGCGAATGAAAAAGTGTTCATATTTCACAGGAAATGGTGCATGCTTTGCACTGTTTAGGATATTGCTATTGCTGACAAATGTTTGAATTCAAGATTTTAATATATATTTCTCCTATAGGGTGTTGTTCGACATTGATTTAGTCATTTCAGCCCCTCCTACTGGAAAAGTATTTTGTTACCTTCAGATGACAGGGTTGCATTGATTGCAGTCCTGGCTCAGACGTGGCAGCAGGTTTCTTTCACATCATTCAGGCAAACCTTTCATACAACTGATTGCAGGGCATGGACCTAATCAAAGAAATTGATTCATCTGTTCAGTGATTCAGCCAGGCGACCACAGGATATCCTGCCTCTATACCTCTACGACAAGATAGAGAATGGGACCAGGTGACTGTTTTCCTGGTCAGCATCCAACCATTTTAGTAGTTGGTGTCCCCCCATTTTAGAGAAAAATAGGTTCCTCTATCTTGAACCGCAATAGGCAGCTAGGCCATTTGCCTGGGGGACTTAATTCTGGGTGAGAATTTGAGGGGAAGAGATCAAGGTACCAGCAAGAGTATGATGCCAATCATGGGAAAGCGGTGCTTACCCAGCTACTGTAGGAGCGAACAGAGAAGGGGAGAGATGGAGAGGAGCTGGATGTTATGAATTCCACTCCCTCTGTGTAGCCATTGGTGGTACAAATTAAAGAATGACCCCTGCTGGTGGTTCCGCATTTTCTGTGCCAGTGAGGGGTCTGAAGCCACTGTGCTCAGCTCTTCGACTTCTTCAGTGTAACCACAACAGGGCTTCATTGCTCAACACCAAGGAAAGAAAGTACAGCCTTTTTTCAATAAATGCAATATATTTCATTTCAGCCAACGGTGAGTTTCCACCAGTGGCCACCAGCACAACAAGGCTGCCGTTTAGACCAAGCATCACGACTACACCCCCGTCGTTTGGAGGCCCTAACCCAGATTACTGTAAGTGTTTAAACACACGCTCACATTGTCTGTGCATATGTTTTCTCTTTGTCTTTCCAGCACTCTCCTCTACTCCTTATGATACTCTTTCTCACACACACATACACACACACAGATACACTATGCTTGCATGCATTAATGATACACACTTACTCCACACATGCTGAGCATGGGCTGCAACAAAGTAAGTGTGCCCCCTACTGGTCTGCAGCGCAACTGAGTGCTGCAGGGATCTCCTTTGGCATTAAATGGAGCAGGACGGGCAGTTTTGAAGTGTAAAATCCTCCAATTTGTCTCCTGAGAATGTCAATGGAACCACTTACACAGACTTGACATTTTCCACCTAGCACTCTCTCACTTCTCTGCTTCAAAAGGATAAGGACAAGCAGAGATTCAATTTCTATATTTAAAGTCGTAAGTTACTGTCATATCAAACCTGCCCTAAAACACATTTCCTCGAGGTAGACTGGACTTGTTGGGTTTCTGTGCCGAAAGATATCAGCCAGTACCATTTTAGAGTTACACTGTATGGTCAGTCTTTATTGAGGCATACTGCATGCTCCTTTTATCTGAAATATTTTGCTGACAAGCATGAAATGACTAAGCACTTGTTCAAATGTTGAATGGATGTGAACTTTGTCTAGCACTTTGCAGTTTTCCATTTCAAACTGATGATTGGTGGGGACAGTGTTCTCGCACTCCAGGATTGTAATTGCATTCATCTATATCTTGTTTTCTCTCCCAGGCAACATAAAAGGCTTTTGTGACATTCATATGCTGTTAAAAACTCAAATCAATTTCAGAAAGCACAGAGGCTGGCCTTCCATTTGATACTGAATCACAGACACACTTCAGGCCCTGAAAGACCCACTGATAAACTGATCCATCATCACGTTGTGCATGCAAAGGCCAGCGGCAATAAACTTTCTCATCCAACATGAAAACAAAAATAGTGATCAGGTGTCTTTATTTTGTTATCCATGGACATTGTGCGTGACATACAAACAACTCACCTTTTTAATGCCACTGTTTGTCTGTTGTAATGTCACTCAGGGATGCACAATAATATTTGCATATCACCAGCATCATATCAATGTCATATATCATATCATCAATATCATATAATATATAAAATCATATCGCCATCGATTGGAAATGAACATTTCTCCTGACTTAACAGCCATTAAGATTACAATGATGAGGAAAATCATTGTATGTCCGCATCTGCCAGTGGGCTACCATCATAATAAGAAAAGGCACAATGATATGTTAATTTCCCTCCAGGAGAGGCATGGTGTTCTCTGCAGTTAGGCAGATAAAAGTATCATATGTGGATATATCACTATCACCATCAGCAACTGCAACAAAATGAGTTGGAAAATATCGGCATATTGGATATTGGTCCAATACCAATATTAAAATCCAACATTGTGCATCCCTTATTCAATTGCATGTTCGACAATTTATGAATTGGTCTGAGAAAGAGTTTCTACATCACTGACTGAAGGGGAACTGAAGGGGAAGATTTTACCCTTCAAAGTCCACTTACAGGTCAAGGGGAGCACTGCAGCACATGTGAAAAAAGTTTTAGAAAAGTCTTTTGTGGCTCCAAAGGGTGCTGCCTCAAGTGATGTCAGGTACACCAGTTAGGGATTAAGATGCCTGGTTTGAAAATGAGAAAAATATGGGCGTGTGAAGCTTGAAAGGAGAGGGCTTACCGGACTTCTGTAGCCCACTCCTCATCTTTGCATGAGGATAACGGGCAAAGTCTACATAAGCCAGTGGCCT
This sequence comes from Spondyliosoma cantharus, assembly GCA_900302685.1. Lineage (NCBI taxonomy): Eukaryota > Metazoa > Chordata > Actinopteri > Spariformes > Sparidae > Spondyliosoma > Spondyliosoma cantharus. The sequence continues at coordinate 36,879 of OMLP01019148.1, forward strand.
GCAGGTTTGACAAGGAAGAAGAATGGGGAAAAAAGACGATCTCTCTGCTTCTGCTGCGTTGTTTTGATCCTCTTTTTTTTTTCTTGTTTTTTTTACAACTTCCCATTGTGAGACAATGTTATAGAAGAGTGATGCTAAATCTTTGGCGTTATCCTTTAATCCAGCCAGACAGCTTACCTTTACCGGCTTCCTTCATTTAACATACAGCATTCCTTCTGTTGAACAGCTGCTGCCAACCAGACCTGACACACCACAATATGCAGAGGTGATGTTTGACCCATAACTACAATGCTCAGTGGCAGACCAAAATGGACTAATAGTCAACTTAGCATGTGAGGGCCCTAATATGTTAATTTCCTGATCTTTTGCAGAGACTTGTCAGACTGAATGTCTGTGATGTGGGTCAGTCTTTGGTCTTGAACACAGAGCCGTCTGTTTGTCTCTCTGGGCTCAGACAGGGACAGTAGAAGATCAGACATCAACGTTTGGCCAGTTAACATGATTTGATAATGTTACAGGATTATGCATTGAAACGGAGCCACAGGCATGGGTCACTCAGCAAACAAAGGCTACTCTGACAGTCACGCTGAGCCGGATGGCATCTGAGGAAACATTCACATACAGTATTATATGAAGGGTATTTCATACTGGGGAGTGTGTTGCCAAGATTTAGCTGCAAGGGCAGCAACAAAAAGGTTATTTTAATGTGCTTACACAGGTAATGTTCAATATGGTTACAATAAAGCCAGCTGACTTAAATATCCCCAGAGAAAGATGGGACTTTGAGATCACGCTGCTTCCGCCCTTGTGATTATCATAGATATTAACTCGGGAGGGAAAGAAGTTGAACTCGCAGTTATACCTTGGCCATTTCAAAGACAGCCTTGAGTGGTTAACATTCGCCGAGCATCTCCCTTCTCCTCTCCTCGAGCTGACGCCTTGACGTCTGTGGGGCAGGACAGCAAGCCTGATGAGGGTTTTAGCTCAGCAGACCTGTCACTCCGACAAGGCTCTCCTCTTCCCCCGACACGCTCAATGATTAACCCCCACCGACGTCGACGTCTCTTGTCTCCTCTCACTCGCCCCTTCATCTTTCCTTTCACTCTGCCACCATATCTGGGTCCAGCACATTTTGTTCGCTTTTGTTTGGCCATTTGTTTCCCATCTTCTCCATTTAAAAGCTACTATTGACTGTCTGTTGGTTCACGCTACTGCGCTGCCACCCTGCCATCGTGTCTGTCTGTCAGTGCTCCGTCTGATCTCTGTCTGTTGTCCCACTTCTTCCCCCTGCTCTCTTTTTTTTCCCCTTGACCACGACTTTACCTTCGTTCTTTCCCCTCGTATCCATTGATTCCCCACTATTCTGGCAGCTGTCACTTTCATTTCTCACCAGTCTCACAACCGTGCGGCACCCGCCTCTCACTGCTGACTCATCAGCTGCATTGGGGTACGAAGTGGAAAAAGTCAACCTATCCTCCTGATGGGAAAGGAACGTGTGATGGGAAAGGAACGTGTCGCTAACCTCAAGACGAGTGCAGGGCTTATTTTACTGTGTGTGAGAGAGAGAGAGAGAGAGAGAGTTGTTGACTAAGATACCCGTTTTCAGGTTCTTTTGAGACAATAAAACAACATCCAACAACACGCTGTCACAGCGCAACACATTTCATTATATTTACACCTTCTCTGCAAAAGCATGCCAGCACAAGCATTGGCTTCGTTGAACAGACAGCACATTTTCATATCAAGGTGTGCCACTTCCGCTCATACAACACACAACAACAAAAGTTCTTTGGAGTCGATGAAAACTGGCATCAAATCAAAGACAGTAGGGATGGTGATTGAAACAATCCCATTGGCTCTTGAACATAACTGACAGCAGTTGTTGGTCCCCGAACGTTTTGGCCATGCTCGTTAATTAGCTGTAGAGTGGAGATGTGAGTCAATGCTTCACTCTATGCTTGTTCATAAACACTGGCCTGCGGCAATCAGTTAGCTAGTTGTTGTTACTTTGAGTTTTAAAGGGAGAACATTAGTCACCAAGACAGATATGAGACTGATAACGAGCAGTGCAACACAAAACAGGCTTTTGTAATTAATTGGACTCTTGTGCTCCGTAAGCTTTGTACTTAGCATTCAGAGCCATTCATGGCGTGCCAGCCTTGATCAGTCTTTCTAATCGCTGGCCCAAGGAGGACAACTGTCACAGGATAAGGAGGATGTGGCTACATGCTAAGAGTGGAAAGCAGCGCAAGACACGTAAAAGCGTGCAAAAACAAGTACGGATGTCTTCATTGTGCTGTTTAAGTGCTTTCTTTTGAAGGTACTTGTACTGCCACGCATTTAAGATCAAACTGTAGAACTTGGCAGTAGTGACTGAACTTAATTTAAGATTCCATTACGGTGTTACCTGTTTGTCGCCAAATGTTTTCAGAAACATATTTTAATGTCCTGTTTTGCTCTAATATGAGAACGTTTGTCACCAGGCTGCCTCTACTAAAATGAATGTGGGGAGGACAGAGAGGGACTCACACGCACCATAATGTACCCTCAAATGCTGTTCAGCATGGCATTGCTGTACACTACTCTATTGTTTGCCGTGACAATCAAAATCTCATGCATTCAACCAAAAAAAAAAAAAACAGTAGAATTCAAAGGAACAAACACAGGATGTTGAGCCAAAGTCTTCGTTAGGCAGTTATTGTTGAGAATACTTGTTTTGTAACATGTCAAATTAAGGCTTCATTATCTCCTGATTATCAGAATGAATTGTCTTTTAATTTTCTGTTTGAGTGACAGGGTGTTTTTACCGTGCAGTCACTGATCAGTTGTGACTGGCTTATTTGTCCCATCTGTGTTATTTTCAGTCATAACAGATGCTGCGATGGCGGTTATTAAGAGCATTTAACTCAACATTTGTCAAATAAATAGGAAAAGTATACCAAACCAGGGTGTCGTTTGCAGTAACAAGATATAATCTCCCGGAGAAAGACAGTTGATTATTGAGTATCATCCCCAGGTTGTCAGCTTCGGGTCTGACGGCAACATGAATGTCAATATTTGACAACTTTTGGGTGAAACTCAACCATCAACTTTCCCTAGTTAGTTACATTTTATTGTGGTAGTAGTGTCGTGATGCCAAAACTGAGAATTCGTTTCACGGTAAACCCCAGAGGACAACAGTTGTATGAGATGTTGTGAGACGCAGGAGCTGTGTGGAAATATTTTTTCTGTGGCATTTGTGCAATAAGAATACGTTCTTATTCTTAGCAAGAGACCCAAAAGCGTATAAACAATGCTGTGGGCACTGGGGAACAGATCCCTGAATTTAAGGCTTATCAGATATCAAGATACTGTACAGTGGCTTATAATACTCTGAGACAGGATTTTACACCTCTGGAATGTTGCTGTGGCAGCAATTCTTTTATGTTTTGTGACAACAATCCCAAGGTACACAGCAAAACTATGCAGTTCATGTTTCAAAGTAAACCTCCAGGAATGTAGGCTTGCTCAATACACCACATTAGGCAAAACATGAACCTGGTTAAACTTTTTGAGCAGGGCCACTTGCGTTGACACCCCCTCTGCGTTGACAGGCTGGCTCCATTCAAATAAATGGGGGAGTCGCGTTCTGTCGTGCAGGGCTACTCTCTGTCGGAACCTGGCGTAGTCCGAGCCCACAAAGCTCTAATCGGCTCAATTGTTAAACTGAGAAAAGAGTGACATGTAACAAGGCTATTCCATTCATGGTTGAAGTTGGGGGGAAAAAACACCACAAATAAAGAAATTTATGCCAAAAGCTGCCTTCAGATGATAATAAATCTGCTCTTGGCTCGCTGCTATTTAGGGCACGGAAGACGTGATGAAAGAGTGCCCTTAAGCATTAGACTTAGCCAAGTTTGTACACTATATGCCAATTCCCAAACTTTAAAGCATCATCTGACGGCTGTCATTTCACCATGCTTTACTTTCCATCGCGAGATCACTTACAGCTCATTGTGTGCCATAGGAAAACGGCACAGCCAGCGCAGAGCGTTTTGTTTTCTACCGCTGATCATGTGTGGACACCTTCACAACTCATTTGAATAGCAGTGCAACACAACTTTCCTTTTTGTACCAAGTGGTGATTATTTTTTTCAGGAAACTGAAAGAGTCTCAATGCTTCATTTAAAACTATTCAGAGGCTGGATTGGGCCCTGAACAATGTGTTTTGTTGTGATTGGCCCAAGGACTCAATTTGTCACTCAAAAAGAATGTGATGCTCGCTGTTGTCACGTTTTATGTTCAGAGAAGACGAAGAATCCTAGAGCATTGCTGTCTATATAGAAATGTGATCAGAGACATTTTTCTGTGAGTATCTTTGTTTGTCTCTTGCAATGCCCATTTCTTTGATGGAGGCCAGGGTTTAATGATAGCAAAGTTCACAGAAAAGGAGATTCATATGATGGTCAGGCAGAGAGAGAGTCTGCCCAGGGGACATGCAAGTGCATATGAGTGAGTG
>OMLP01019151.1:1849-13941 GCA_900302685.1 Spondyliosoma cantharus
AACACTTTCCAGGATTCGGGAGTCACAGGCATGAGATTAAAACTGTTTCGGAAAACAAACGTTTCTTAATTCAGAAGATTTGTCTCGGCTTTTATACAAAATAAAAAAAAAGCAGGTTTACAGGCACATAGTTTAAAATCTAAGATGCACTCAGACGTTACGCGATAAACCGTTTATATGGAAGTGAGATTAAAAAAAAAATGATGCATTCAGGCGTCTTCGCAGATGCACAAGGAAGAAGTGTGGTCACGACGACTTGCTGGTCTGCTTGTTTTCACTGCGCTGTTGTGTGATTTAATATATTTTTTGTACTATGAGTTTAGAGTCCAAACAACAACGTTTAGAACAAATGTGTGCATTCAGACTTCACTTGATCATCTCATCAAGTCATTCTTTAGCATAAAAATCGATTGTAAGTTTTAAAAAAAAAACAAAAAAACAATTCATTCTTGTTATATATTACATCAATAAATCAATATTGAACAGATTCAGACTTTCGGGTGTTACCGTGGAAGTGACGCTGAGCACAACAAATGAGTCTTAATTATCAAGACAATACATCACCGTTTGTCACTCAGTTGATTATCTATACGTCAAATGTTTGGATGACTTGAGTCTAGAATATGAATTTAAAACTGGTTTTCTGGAGCGAGTCGACCTACACAAAATATTTCATTACAGAGCATGCAAGTATGGCTGACCACTGATGTTTACATCACCTATACTAGCTATTCGTTCCACCTGTGAACATTTTCTCTCCCTCTCTTTTGTTTTGTGCGTACTTTTATCATGCTTAAAACTGACATGTCGTATAGATTTGGGACACAACTATAATTTTTTTTTTTTTTTCTGACTGTCGATGATGCAAGCAAAGCATTCGCAAAAACACCACGTTTGGAGTTCCTAATGCCGAAAGTGCTACACTGCAGTTGTATAATGATAAACTGCTGGTTGAGTCTGTAAAAATCGCGAGCGTGGTATCTGTTTAAACGTACTCTAGCAGAGACTGGATACAGTTGCATGCTCCTTTTGGCTAAAGTCTGCGTACATGAGAACTGTCAGATGAGAACTTTTTTTGCCCTGCAGTAGTGGGACAGGTGAGTCTCAGACAAACATGGTTGAGTGATTGAGTCGTAACTGAAAACTGACTCCGTTAACCGTTTCTTTAAGGAACGAGTGCTTGTCGAAGTTTTTTTAAAAGAAAAAATCCAACAATGAGTGGACAGCAACTCCAAACTCGCCTTATTTAACGTCCTTAATAGTGACTTTGCTACAGAGTGAGTCTTAGTAATAGAGGATCCAATAAATAATAAATACATTAGTCATGAATAATAACAAATAGGACGTGTGCATCGTTTGGAGTTCCGGTCCTCCTCGCCATTGGAATTTTTCCAACCAACCATGTTATTCGGACCTCTTTCCTCCCACTACTGGCTGACATTAAGACGTCGCAGATAGAAGATTAAAAAACTCCACATAATACACAAAACAAAGTCAACAAACAATCAAAACGTTTGTTCAATCTACTCGTGTTGCAGACGGTACAGAGTGGAGTTGTTTTCTTTCCTTTTGCGGACTGTGAAGTTGTGTTTTTCTAGATGATGTGGAAGCGAGGTCCGGGCGTAGAGATGATGTCGCTGTACGGCTCCTCCTGGACGAGCTCCACCGCCTGCTGCTTCTTCAGGACCAGGAAGCTGTAGAACTTTGCAGCCGCCTGCTTCTTGTTGTTGTTCCTGCACAGATCCAGCAGGCTGACCGACTGGGCGCCTGTTTTGGCCATCACCCTCTGTGGCAACGAGAGCGAGAGAGAGAGATCAGAGTCAGGACGGGAAGGCTCCGGCATTTTTACATGTCTTCACTCAAAAAATGTATTTTGAACTCATTGAAGTAGCGCGCTTGAGTGCAAATACAGACAGCTCCAGAAAGGGTTTGTGGACTAGAAACTTCAACCGACTTTCCCAATCCGATGTGAACATGTACATACTTGAAGGCCATGGAGCATCTGCTGGGTTCTTTTGTTCCACCTCCTCTCCTCCTGGTCCTGGTCTCCTCCCTGCGCCTCCTCCTCCTGACACAGAGAAGCACAGTTGCAAACACTAACAAAGGCTGCCTGCTGCAAATCGCGTCTGTGTCCATCCTCTGTCACATTACTTACTAAAACAGATGTGGATCTTTAGCTCACCTCCTCATCAGAGTCGTCGTCCTTCTTCTTGTCCTTGTCGCTGAGCAGGTCCAGCTCTATCAGCTGGCTGATGTTGGTGGTCTCCTCTGGTGGGAGCTCCACGTTGGTCGGCTCCAGCTGCTGGGACACGTTAGAGGCGCTGGACCCCTGCAGCTGCTGTGGCTGTTGTTGCTGGTCCAAAGCTCCCATCTAGAGAAAAGAGCGTCGAGATTGAGTGGAGAAAACAATAAGTCCTGACATTAAATATAATGGGATATCATATGTGGAGAAAGCTGGTTGGTTAGTGTGCTTCAGTAAATACAGACTGATGCTGTACATCGGTACTCACAGGCAGGGCTGGTTCTGTGTCCTGGGACTTGCGTTTGAGGCCACGTTGGGAGGACGGAGGGGGCATGGCCGACTCGTCCAGCGTCGTCCTGCTGCCCTCCACAGCTGAAGTCTGCAGCACACTTGCCTCCTCCATGATGGTCTGGTCTGGAGGGGAAACGAACATACTGCACTCGGACCAGGCTCGAGCCAAGAGGCGACTGTTCTTTAGAGGCAGCGGCTCCGACACTTTGGAAAATCTTTCCCGTTTGCATACATGTGCACAAACAGCCATTTCTTACCCATGATGTCTCTCTGCTGGTGCCCTGCGGTTTCCTCTCTGGGCACTTCCGGGTTCTCCAGATCCTTCAGGAACTCATCCAGACTGTCAGCCTCTCCACCTTTCCTCCTCTTCCTCAGCTCGTCCGGTACCAGTGGAGTCAGACACCTTGTGAACATCTGGAGAGAGGAGAGGCAGATAGAGACAACATGCACGTAGATGCAGCATTTGAATTCTGAACGTCGTCTGCGGTTACGTTACCTTCAGCAGCCTGGCGTTCCAGAGAGGCTGAGCGGGGAGAGAGAAAAGCTTCTCGACTCCTCCGGTCTCCTTCCACATCATCAGCTTCTTGGTGGGAGGTGCCAGGTCCAGCGTGGTGACGATGTCAGAGTAATCAGACAGCTGTGCGCGGATGGTTTTACTGTCCAACTCCTTGACGCTGTCCACAATCAGCTTCCTCTTTCGCTTCGCCTTGGTCTCCTTCACTGCACAGACCACAGGGAGACGGAGATGAATCAGTTCGGTAAACTAAAATAGCAAAACGGCTTTTCTATTTAAACACATTGATCCTGCGTAGACAGAAATGGGAAACTCTGTAATTGCCGACACTTTATCGCATGGAAAAAAAATACTTTTCTACTTAGAAGGAATTAAAATTAAGTGAAAGTGCATGTGCTAATGGAAAGTGTTGACTGAAGTTTCAGCACAAAAATGTAAATTACAGTGATGGATGAATGCTTATCCCTTGAAACCAGCTGCTTTACCTGTGATGTCGATAGGCTCCAGGGCGAAGGTTTCTTCCTCGTTGTGAACCAGCGCGGTCTGTTCTGCCTGGTCTGCCATCGCCGGTAGCGGCTCTGTTGGGCCCGAGTCCGGGCTGTCTGGGGCTCCCGCTAGCAACAGACAAGAACATCACGATGAAAACACGCGTAACGATACGTTCTGCATGTGCTGTAATTTCAACCGCATACAACCAAAGCGACTGCAACACTTTCTGCCAGGGTCTAGTGTTGGAGGTTATTCGTGGAGCTGACCGGAGAGAGCGTCAAAGTCGTCGTCGTCGTCTCCGTGGTCCTGAGGCATCATCACGCTCTCTGCTATGGCGGGCGGGTCGTCAAAGATGCCGCCTCCGTCCTCATTACTCAGCAGCTTGTCAACTACGCAGAGAGATAAGGTCACTTAATTATTACAACCATGTGCAGATACATGTCAGGCCCGTAACGCTGTCAGGATCCTACCCAGCATGCCTCCCTCGGTGCTCTCCATGGGGTTGTCTCCGAAGTCGTCCTTGTACTGGTCGTCGTACTCCAGATGGTTGGACTTGTCGGCCATCGGGTTAGTTCCACCCTCGGCCTCCAGCAGCAGGTTGGACGCTGACGCCCCCATGATGTCGACTTCGAACGCGCTCTCCTCTCGCATCATCTCCCGGTCGTCCATACCAAAGTCAGCTGCGCAACCGAAATGTATGGAACAGTTCAAAGCAACGGATGTAGGCGACGACTAGCAATGAAAAGTACAGCAAGTGTTCAAACTGTCCTGGATATTTAAAAAATGTGACTGTGAAGCATTTTACTGAATAACTGTGTGCACGTTCAGAAGAAAGACGCTCACCGAAGTCATTGTCCTGCAGCAGGTTGAGGTTTCCCACCTCCTCTCTCATGGTGATCTCCTCCACTCTGCTCTGGTTCAAGTTGAACTGCTGGGCAACGTCAATATCGCTGCATGAGACACACCACGCGGTCAGCGATCTATCTTGTATTTACAGCGCTTCTCCTCAAATGGAAAAACATGAAATGAGCTGCTAAGATGTATGTGTTTCGATGTTTTCTCAATGTCTTCCCTCAGTTATTTTTTGATGGAATGTTCATCGGTTCACCTGTCTTTATTCCTTTAACACTTTTTAGTGATTTGATCGGTGATTACACATCCCCAAATATATAAAAATGTTTTTTAAGAGCAAGTGGGGAGAAAGAGCGAGAGAATGGATGAATGGTTCTACAATATTTACAAACAGTCATCATTACAGGCAGAAATATACTAAAATATAAAAAAGATACTTGAAAAATGTATTAAAGTTGGTTGACAATTCAATTAAATGTTGCTACCCTCATTAGTTGGGAACCAGAAATACTTGGTTCAACTTATTATTATTTTTATACACAGTCAATTCAGATATTCACATAGTCTTGCTCATACATAAGCTGTGATGGCCGAGAGGTTAAGGCGTTGGACTCGAAATCCAATGGGGTTTCCCCGCGCAGGTTCGAACCCTGCTCACAGCGTGAGTGGAAGCTTCCAGCAATTTCTACTTGTGACCGGTTGAGACAATCAAAAACAATATTTTAAAGAATCTTTTTGGAGCCGATGTCGCTGGTGCGATTCCCCTGGTTTGAATGTCAAAGTGTACTTGGGCAAGATACTGAACACCCAATTGCTCCTGATGTGCTGCTTGAATATAATTATAAAAAGTAAATGTTAGATGTTTGATTTGTAGACCGACAGAGGACTCACTCTAGGTCTGGTAGTGGCTGATCAAAATCATGGAACTCCTCCGGCAGCGTGATGGCATTGTAGGCAGCTTCTCTGTTCTCCTCTGGAAGATCCACCACACCTGAAACACCACGATGCAGCAGAAGAGTTACAGCAAGCGAAAAAGGGATGAACAAGGCTTGCTAGTTCAACAGTGGTTTCGGGTCGCCCCGGTGTGACTCATAAGTTACATTTTATCCCCGACCTGGTCTAAACGCCATCTTGATCTTGATGAAGGCCTCGTTACAATCGGCCAGCAGGTACTTGGCCTTCCTGTGGTAGATCCTCACCACCCCCAGCAGCAGATGCCCCGATGTTCGTAAAGCCATTTTCACCTGTAAAAATAATGATAAAAGAAAAGTCACGCGCAGAAAACATCTGTAAAGACACTGTGGAATAAATCTGCAGATTTTAACGTAAGCTTTGCAACGCATGTTACAAAGGCACCAAATTAAGTGTAAATGTTTCCCACCGGAGTCTAACCAGCAGCCACAAAACTCAAAAATATAACATTTAGAATTATGTGAAATTAAAGATCAGCACATGGTAACAAAAAAACATAAATTCCTGTGGAAGTGATTGGCGGCTGTGACCCTGACGTATTACCTTGGGTGAGATGATGCTCTCCACGCTGCTCTCCAGGTTGCACTCGAACACGTGTGCCTTGGTCAGCTTCTTGTCCCAGTGGGCCGCCAGCCAGATTTTGGCCAGCGGCCCACGCTTGCTGAGGACAAAGTGGGCATAAAACATCGTCTCAGCACCTTCTCACCTCAAGGGAAAGGGGGAAGGGGAGGCGTCAGGCCTGGAGAGAGAGGAAACAACACAAAGGAAAGAAAACAACACGCTGTATATGAATCACGACTCTGGATAGGTAAACAAAGAACGACAGCTGAAAGGACAGCAGATGCGGCTGTTTAGATAAGAAAAGAGTAGCGACAGCAGTCTGATTAATTAAGACTTATAAATTAGAGATCATAACAAAAATATAAAACGTGTTGTTAATTTTATGTACTGACACTAGTTTTAATGTTTAATGTGTTCTCTGCTAAATGTACAGTATTACTCTTCTGTTCCTTTTAAATGTATTTTGTGCATCCACTGTAGCTGTCATTACACTTCAGGGACTGCAGTTGAAAATGAGCCCGGATGGCTAAATTGGCTAATTTACATAATTATTATTAATGTGCAATGTGCCTTAAACTCTTAACTGTATGAGTAATTACTCTCATGGTGTCCATTTACCTCTGATGTCACGCTCAGGGTCGGAAGCTCAAATGCAGTTAATCAAAAGGAAAATGTACTTAGAGTATTAAAATAGTGAAAGTACTCAACACAGAAAAATGTCCCCTCTGACTTTACTGTCCTATATTAAATATTAATGCAGGATTTTGTTGTAGTTCATTGAGGTGGTGTAATTGTTAACTATTCTGTACAGAAGTGCAACTAATGATGATCAGTTTATTGTTTTATATGTGATTATACTTGATTCATATGTCTTTCCCTTAAAATGCATCATTTCATTTTATGGAATTGAGAAAACAATATCCCAAACTAATTTTGAGTTGTGTACTTTGAGCTGTACATTTTCATACGTGTTGTTTGCAATTTTCTGATTATTTTTATATTATACTTGATTCTCAAGTAAAGTAAATGTTCCTCAAAACTGTAGTCCACTACTTGAGTAACTGTACTTAGTTACATTCCATCACAGAATCCTTGACATTAAGTAAAATGTCAGTCAGGTAACCTAGTTGAGTTGAAATGGTAGCTTTGTCATTTAGCAAGATATCTTACTAAAATATTACTTTGGTTTGAGTAAATGTCACCTATACGAATAGTACTTGAGTAAAAAGTATTTGAGAATTTTAGAATAATTGTACAAGTAAAAGTAAATTAGACATCTGATCGGATGTTCATCTTTTTTTTATTAGCAGAATTAGTGTGTTTTTTTAATCTGATGCCTATAACTTCAATTAATTTCTAAAAGACATTACTTTGTATTTAAAGTAACTAATAACTATATTTATCAGATAAATGTGGAGCAAAAAGGGATATTTGCTTCCAAAATGAAGTGGACGTATAAAGTAGCATAAAATGAAAATACTCAAGTAAAATACTCAAAATTATACAAAAGTACAATACTTGAGTAACTGTACTTAGTTACATTCCATCACAGTATCCGTGACACTCTGTGAAATGTCAGTCAGGTAACCTAGTTGAGTATAAATGGTAGCTTTATCATTTAGCAAGAAATATTACCAAAATATTACTTCGGTACGAGTAAATGTCACCTATACGAATAGTACTTGAGTAAAAAAGTATTTAAGTATTTGGTAATAAATGTACAATTATACATATATTTACATATATGCTAATACTGTATACTATGGGTGGACCGATTATCAGATCAGATTTTCATAATTTTTCTTATTAGCAGAATTAGTGTGCGATTGCCTTTAACTCAAATTAATCAAAAAATACATTACATTACTAATCTGCAAAGTAACTAACAACTACTGATAAATGTAGTTATAAGTTATTATTATCAGATAAATGTAGTGGAGCAAAAAAAGGATATTTGCTTCCGCAATGAAGTGGAGTGGACGTAGAAAGTAGCAGAAAATGAAAATACTCAAGTAAAAATACTCAGAATGACACAAAAGTACAATACTTGAGTAACTGTACTTAGTTACATTCCATCACAGGATCATTGACACTGTGACATGTCAGTCAGGTAGACCAAGTTGAGTATAAATGGTCGCCATACCTGCAGTCAGTGTAACGCACGTGCACCTGCGTTACACCGTTACACCTGCACGCAGGTATTGTAACTGTGTTGACAAATAATACACGTTACTGATTCAGTAGCGTTGTACTCAGGTGTGTGTATGGGGCAGCTCCTCAAGTGTCGCGCAGGCTTTTATTGACGTTACCGTCGTTCGCGATACCGTAACACAACGTTGACGTTACAGTTACATCAGACCCGCATTAACCGCTCTCCGTGTCACAACAGGTGATGATGCGGTCAAGCTAGCGTTAGCCGCCGTCATTCACAAAACGAAGGCGGCCCGTCGTCGTTTTATTTAATGACAGCGACACATTTAACTCCCACACGCTCAGCTTCACATCACACATGCAGCTGGGTGACTCACCGGACACCCGCGAGGCGCTGGTCTCGTGTCGTCGGCCGTGGTGTCGCGGATGGCGGCGGCTGTTTTTCAGCCCCTCCTCCTGACTAAAACAAACAAGATGGCGTCGTCCCTCTCCCCTCCTGGACCGTTTAGACCTCGGCAGGATGCAGAGTGGTGCTGATGGGAGTGAGAGAGGAGGGATGCTGAGCCCTACACCTGTCTGCACCCTGCTGTTCACCTGTGTACAGTGGTGGAAAGTAAAGTACGTGTACTCAGTTACTCTGCTTGGGTACAAATGTGAGGTATGCTACTTGTGCTTGTACTGTACTTGAGTATTTTCATTGTCTTGTACTTTATACTCTTACTGCACTACATTTTGGATGCACATATCACTTTGTAGTCTACTGCATTTATCTAATTAGTTAGTTACTTTGCAGCTAACATGGTTTAATCTACCTTTCAGAGGTAAATATTGTACTTTATACTCCACTACATTTGACAGCTTTAATGAGTCTACTAGTTACTTTTTAGATTACAATTTTTCATACCCTTTCTATCCAGTGAACAAAAACAACAACATGCATCTTTAAACTGACAGATTCATTTTCCTTTATGGAAGGAATGCAAAATAATATCAGCACGACATCAGTATCGGCAAATAAAGGCTTTAATGTGAAATACTGGCATCAGGCCCTAGATAATATTACACTTCAGTTATGCGCACACAACGTGAGCCATTATCTATGTAGTTGGCTTCAACATTGGCAACTTAATGTTCTTTGCAATTGGGTGTTAGCAATAATATACATATATCAGTGTCTGAATTGACAGTAGGCCAAAATGAGTTGGAAGACGTCCGCATATTGGATAGAGGCACAAATCCAACACATTCCCAAACTAAATAAACTGTTTTAAAACCATGTATATATATATATATATTTATATATATAGCTTGAAACAGGGTGTTTATCTGAGTTGACTTTTCACGAGACACATGGTTCTCACTACAAACATAATAAATAGCAATAATAAACTTTATTTAGGTAGCATTTCTTTGTGTATCCTATTTTCTGTAAACAATCTTAAAATTGTCAAGTTTCTTCTGTGCTCCGTCAAAAGTTAATTATTCTCCATTTTGATGACGGAACACACATTAAATTATATTTAAGTTAATTAAGTAATAAAGCAAGCAGCTGCAAGACTACGCTTGTGACATCCTGCAGATGGCTGAAAGGACCACCAGGAGGCAGCAAAGTTGTCTGAACACATCATTCATTGGAGAGAGAAAGTCCCAGACTGTGGTGGATAATCACTCACAAGACTCACACAAGACTTTTTTGTTTCAGATGGTCTCAAAATATATGAAAAGTGCACCTTTTTAAAGATGTTTTTTTGGAGAATTCCTTTTCAAGACAATAATGGTTTCACAATTTGTAATCACCATACTTAAAGAGTTTGACTCCATATTGCATATGTCTAATTATAATAATTTGTACAAACAGTGTAGTAGATGAAGCCTTTCCTGTCCGTCAAACATCCCCAGAATCTAACCAGTGCTCCATACAACTACAATTTACCAATCTCAAACATCATTTCTAATAATGTTCAGTCACATAAGGCCATCCCACCACCTGAGGCTCAGTGTGTGTATTTGGCAGCTTGTTTGTCCGTCTTATTGTTGTCATGTGTTGCACTGCTTCTTTGACCTTCAAGACTGACAACCCAATCCATCCAACCTCCTCTCACGCTCCACAGACCGTTCTGAACAAATGGAGTCATAGCTCACATCTTATGTGCTCTCACATGTGCTCTCTCTCTCTCTCTCTCAGCCATCCATCTTTGCACTTCGCTGTATGACAGAATTGCGAATCAGAGCCCTTTATTTAATGTTCGATCTCTAGAGCAGACCTTGTTTTTTATGGCGCTGTCACCAGAATACAATTTTGGCAATTTGTGTTTCTACACGCCATATGTTCATATTTGTACGTGACATATGTGTCATATGACATTTTTTACAATATGTTTACATATGAACTGACTTTCCATCATGTGGCTGCCAGGTGAGGTTTTTTGCTATTTAAGATGGCATATGTGCGAATGAAACCAGTGGATATTTTTAACAAGTGATGGCTGGGATTGCATGTCATTATTTATAATAAGTTTAATGAGAGACTGCTGTAGGCAGCACTTCAACATTTGTAAGCATGAAACCACTGGATATTGTGAACGAGAGACCACAGCTGGAGGCAGGAAGATAGCATGAAACCACTGGATATTTTAACAAGACACCACTGTTGGAGATTGCATTTCAACATTTGTAAGCAAGATTTTTTTTAATATTTTTAACAAGAGTCTGCTGTAGACGGGGCTTTAACATTCATAAGCATGAAGCCACTGAATATTGTATGCGAGAGACCACAGCCGGAGGCAGTGTTTCAACATTTATGGTGAGATATCGTGAGATATTTTCAAGCAGACAACATTTGTAAGCATGAAACCACTCTTAGAGATGGCGTTTCAATAACGGTAAGCCTGAAACCACTGCATGTTTTTGACAAGAGACCACTGCTGCAGACAGCATTCTAACATTTGTAAGAAAGAAATCACTGGATATTTTTAACAGGACACCACTGTAGATGGTACCTCAACATTTGTAAGCATGGAAGCACTGAATATTGTAAAGGACAGACTGCAGTCTGAGACAGATAGACAGCATAGTTCAAGATGGAAATTCAACATTAATAAGAATGAAACCACTGGATATTTTTAACAAGACACCAGTATTGGAGACGGCGTTCCAATATTTGTAAGCGAGAAATCACTAGATATTTTTAATGGGAGACCACTGTTTCAAGACAGTGTGTCAACATTGGATATTTTTTAACAAAAACATGATTGTTGTGGACAGCTTTTTAATATTTGCAATCAAAAAATAACTAATGACTTTCAACGAGAGACCACTGTTGGAGAATTCAACATTTGTAAGCATGAAACCACTGGATATTTTTAACAATGGACCAGTCTTCAAGACAGCATGAGACCACTGCTTCTGGTGATTTGGTTGTTTTTAATATGGTGTTGGACATTACAAGATCTCGTACACACCAACACAGACACGCACGCACCCCTTCGCCTTTGTTTCCCGTGACATATCGTTGAAAACGAGCAAAACATTTCCTCTCAGTAAAGAATTGCCCCGGGACAAAGCCTCAGAGCATTGATTGAGTGTGATGTCGCCTCCAAATGTGCCCTCTCACTTCACACAGCCAGGGCCCATAAGTCAGACAGGAAAATACACTAGACCCCTGTCTCATCTCTGCACAGAAGTCAGGGAGAAAACTGCTCACAGCCGCCAAGAAAACCATCCCACAAACCCCACGGGGAATGGACTTAACTCGGGCACAAAAGGGATGGTTATATTTCACCGTAGGTTGGCCTTTGTGCCTCTGAATCGGCTAACACTGAGGCTGTGTCTCCTTTCCTCGCCCAACCTGTCTGTCTCCTAAGCTGACAAGCAGGTCTTATTTAGGGAGAAGCACTGAAAAAAAGTCCACCGGGGGTTTGATGGATTTTGTGTGCGCTGTACTTGCCGGCACACACACACTCTCTGGCACCAAATGAGAGCTCACTCACAACACATTTCTCACACTGGAATTGTATGGGG
>OMLP01019152.1:0-30510 GCA_900302685.1 Spondyliosoma cantharus
CTCACTCAGCCCAGCGGAGCAGCAAGTGACCCCTAATTTCATGTCCACTGCGTTACGGCTCAGATCCGGTTTTGCTCCGCCGTCCAACGTCCTCCAGCAATCCCCACCAGGTTGCGTTTTGAGTCGCCATGGCACAGTATGGTAGACAGCTGGCGTCGTGAGGCCGAGGAGTTCCCGCGATGATCACTCGCAACCGCAGTTATAGGTATGTGTCATAAACACAACAGCAGGAAGTGTCCCGACTGAAGGATTAGCAGAAGAGCTTGTGTTTGTCTCTTTTTGAGATTTGTGTGCTGGTGTCAACACGGAGTGTTTTATTTTGAAAAGTAACCGGATGTCATATTGTTGTTTCGGTGTTTATTTTTTGTATTCCTGGATAGTTAAGAGATTAATAGAAGTGTTTTTTTTTAGTTTTTATTATTATTATTGTGGACTGGTCTAAAGAGAAGTGTTACACTTAGTTAAGTTAATATAACTTAAGTAATGTTCATGTTCTTGATATTGCAATGCAACAATCCTTTAATAAAATCCAGGCATTTTTTCTGGATGTTTTCCAAAAGGTTTTTCAGTATGTTTTTAAAAACCGAGGTTTGAACTGAATCGTGGGTTTGGTGAACCGTTACACCCCTAAACTTCAGTATCCACCATGTATGTTTCCATTCGCCGCATTTTGTGCAAGAACCAATAGGATTTTCTGTAAAGAGCCAGTTGTGCCCCACAGCCTTACTTTTCCCAACATAGGGGTTGCTGACATTTACTATAGATTACATGCTCAATAGGTCTTTAATCCTGAATCCAAGTGATACGCACAGAGAGCGACAGGGTGGCTAGATGGTGCGGTCTGACAGCACACAACATAGTTATGGCATCTAGAGTTGTTTTAAATGTAGCAGTGTTAGGCTGTAGGTAAAAGTCAGATGGAAAAGACTCATTCAACAAGATGCACTGAACAGTGTGGGAAAGAAGCAAACTTGGAATTCGGCCATGACTCATTTTATTATTTACACCTGCAAAGGCGTTTTCACATTTTCTCGCTGATCAGGCTGAAGACACGTGGAAGATATAGGTGTGTGCTTATGTGAGGTAATCAGGTGTACTAGTAAGAATGGGTGCATTTTAAAACTACGCCATCACAGTGGCTGTGCAGGTATGACAGGGTTTTCACACCAGTCAGCATACCAAACATCACACGCTTGATTCAAATGGAAAGGTTTTGTAAAGTCTACTTGAAACTCACAAGCTGTTTAAAATATACAATTAAGGTTTAACAGAGCATCAATCAGCACCTGCTACAAGGGTTGATATGAGGCCTGAAAACAGACCAAACCAGTAATGCTGAATTTCACCACTAGCTGTCGCAAGAGGAATATAATGAGAGTTTAGCAGCACTACAGTCCATCAGGTCAACTGTGACACACATATAGAGCTTACCGTATCGGCTATCCTGGGGCTCCTGCTAATCACATGCTGCTAGTTCTCTCCACCTAACGTAACACCTACCAAGTGCCAGTTCAGTCGGTGGATGGGACAGATGTCACTTAAACCCTGTCCATATACTGTACACCCACACAGTCCAGAGAAGAGGTCTAATGATTAAGTCACCTCTGTGGGGGGTAGCATGGGTGTGCAGGGCCTTTTTAATATCATTGGAAATAAATCAATATACACCCTGTATCAGACTGCTTAAATTGTGTGATAATGATCCAATTTACTTTGGAAGAAGCATAGAGTTGTTGGTTCCTTGAAAATTGGTTCCAGAAAAAGTTGTGTTTTCATTGTGTCCCTCAAGTAACCAGAAAAAATGTCTTTGTTTGTTTGTCTGTCTGTCTGTCTTTAAAGGCATGAATCAACGAAATGGTACAGATGTAGATGCAGCCAACGCAATGAAAGTGTTCACAAAGTTGGGTTATAAAGTGAAGGTTTACAACGACCAGTCAGTCGAGCAGATGAGACAAGTTTTAATTTCTGGTAAGTTTGAACCCGAATTTATACATCACACAAAAAATAATACTAAAGCTCCAAATATTGAGCCTATTTACCTGATTTATATCATTAAAAAAACATATAAAGTCTATATATTTCTCTTTTTTTCCAGCGTCAAAGGAAGATCACAGCAGCAACGCCTCATTTGTCTGCGTTCTGTTGAGTCATGGAGACGAGGGTGTGTTCTTTGGTACCGACGGATCCATAGAGCTCAAGT
The DNA here is from genome assembly GCA_900302685.1 of Spondyliosoma cantharus. Classification (NCBI taxonomy): domain Eukaryota; kingdom Metazoa; phylum Chordata; class Actinopteri; order Spariformes; family Sparidae; genus Spondyliosoma; species Spondyliosoma cantharus. The sequence continues at coordinate 2,201 of OMLP01019152.1, forward strand.
ACCTGACATCACTTTTTCGAGGCGATCGCTGCAGATCACTGGTGGGAAAGCCCAAACTCTTCTTCATCCAGGTATCATCACAGTTTGTCTTTTTTCACGTTTGTTTTCCTCCTGCACTAAACTAGTCGTTGGCTTTTCTTAACTGTCTCGCCTCTAATTATGTCTTGTTTGGTCACTGACTAGGCTTGCAGGGGCACTGATCTGGATGGAGGCATTGAAGAAGACAGTGGAGAAGGCACTACCAAGATCCCCGTAGAAGCTGACTTCCTCTACGCTTTCTCCACAGCCCCAGGTTAATAAACGCAGGATATTTTGTATACTTATTATTCCCTTTTATTTTTATTGTATTGACCCTGCTTTCTATTTAATTACAAAGCACTTCTTGCAAATGTATACATTTCTGGACTGTTTGGTCATTCCATGCCAACTCACCCAGAATTTAGACTTTTCCCAGTAAATGTCATGGATTTCTTTAAAAATGATTCTATCATAGGGCCTTGCAAAATCCCATAGCTATACTCTGCATAATTTTGTATTAGTCCTGCACATTTAATTGCATATCGAAATCGTAGTATGACTAAGTGCAATATCCACATTGCTGCAATTATTTGATTAAGGTAAAATGTGTGAAAAAACAGTGTAGTGCCACTGGCCTGCAGTCTCTTTAGAAAACATATTTTTAGTTTGTTTTGGTGGGTCAGAGCCCAACAAATGATTTTAATAGTTTACTTCAGTGAAACTACATATTGTGATGCAAAAATGATTATTCCAACTAATCTCGAGTTGTATTGCAATCATATCTGTCAAAATTGTTGCAATATGACTTTTTTTTATGTTATAGTATTGAATTTGGAAGTTTGGCCCTCTAAACCGGATTTAGGCCTTTTTTTTTTATTCTTATCAATAGTTTAACTTTGTTGTAACCAAATTTTGATAATGTGTTGTATTAAGGTCTATCACATCTAGAAGTTATTGGGTTATGCATAAAAAAAAAAAATGTGTGCCACATATTTTTGTTCAATACAGCTTTGGAGCTGAAAACCCCATTTATAAAATATTAACCGTACATTTTCCCCAAAAAAGGTTATTTTAATCTCCTTCTATAATTCAATGGTGTATATTGCAAACTAATATTACATTCAGTGGTTTCATTTCATCGGTAGATATTTGTACTGTGTTGACTTCTAAGGTTTTCTATCTTTGTTAGCTAACTGTTGAGCACGCTTGCCCTCAGTGATTCCTTCCTGTTGAATAAAGCTTTGATTCACCCTTTACTTACTACCACTTATCTGTCTACAGGCTACTACTCGTGGAGGAATACTATGACTGGTTCCTGGTTCATCCAGTCACTGTGTGATACGATCAGCAAGTATGGAAAAGAGTTGGAGCTCCAGCACATCATGACACGAGTGAACCACAAGGTGGCGACAGAGTTCGTGTCCGTCTCTCATTCAGCAGGCTTTGACGCAAAGAAACAAATCCCATGTATTGTGTCAATGCTGACCAAAGAGATGTATTTTTCTCCTTAATGTCGTCTCTACTGCAGGAGCCTTCTGCCTAAGAGGGCTTGAATTATTTTAGGTTACACTTTCTGACTGAATTTGTCTTGAAACCTCGGTATACGTATTTCTGGGAGATTAGATGTGATGCTAAATTCAGATTTTGACAGGTTCTTGTGGAGTACAGTTCTGATATAGATGGCATTACAATCTTATGTATACTCTTTTAAACAAAAACAAAAATCATAAAGAAAAACAAATTGAATTTACCTTGTAATTCAATTTCTCACTACTTTCAACCGGTACATGCCTCTCTGCTGTTTACACTCCATACATTTCAGGGAAAAACATTACAAGCCAGTTTGATAGGAAGTTTGACCGTTTATGTTTGTCTGTTTTTTAATCATGGAAGCATAGATGAGGCGCCAGCACTCCATCATCAACATTTTCACGAGTCAGCTGTTTATTTTAACTTGAGGGATCATGTGTGTAATGTGTGCCTGCTTTTTAATATTTTTTTTTACATACTTGTCTTTTTTTCACTTTTTGAATCAGTGTAATGACACCATGACATGCACAACCAAAATAATCGGTCTTTCACTGGATAAGTAGCAGATGAGTTGTGTGAAGCCTCAATGAATGTGACGCTTTCACTCGGACGGAACGTTAAAGGATAATGTGTAGCAAATTCAGAAGAATCCAGTAAACTATCTTGTTCTTTTGTTGTTTTTTTTAGCTAGGAGTTCATTTTCATTCTGTTCTTCTTTTCGAAGGATGTATTTCTTTGAATGAATTGTTGTGTCATAGCATGCATAAGTAAAGCCAGCCCACCTGCACGATGCTGTCATACCTGAACGAAGCTTTGTTTCATATTTGGTACTAGGTTCATGTATTTCTTGTGGTTAGAAAAGATAAGATGATGAATTGGACACCACAACTTTGTTACGTATTCATCAGCATTGAGTGAATTATAACAGACAAAGCACAATATGTGTTCTCATCAAGGTCATGGTCATTTGTGAAAATATGCAATTTTTACAACATATAGGCTGAAAACAGTTTTGCTGTTAAAATTTTTCACTGATGTTTGACAATCTAGTGCAAGTCATTTTGCTATACATGTCAGTTTCTGGGCTTTTTTGTGGTATCACTATTTTGTAAGCAAGCTATACTGTGAGGTTTGAATAATAATCTTCTGGAAAAATAAAGACCACTTTTCATTGTTCTGTCTTGAAAACAGTGTCACTGATGTCGTCTTTGGCTCATTTAGATCATCAACAACCACATATATATTACTGAAGTTAAAGTGCTCACATTCCCATAAGGCCTTGGTAGTTTTGCTCATATCTCATACAAGAGTTAACCTCTACAAACACTACTTGTGAACAGGGTGTAAACACGCAGGATTACTTCAGATTTGGCATGTCTGGAGGTGAGAAGAACTGGGCCACCAGATCCTGAGGGCCAGCGCCAAATAAAGCTGAGCCTCAGATTCTTTCACTGCCAGCACAGACGCACTTTACTTAAACTAGAGTTCACAAACAACAGACCACTGACAACCTGTTGGATGCACTCAATACAAAGGCTCACCACTGACACCTACAGAATATACACCAGTGGTGAATTACGACAAACTAGATCAACAAAACGCACCTGAATATTTCCACATTTCCATATTTTATGCACGTTCTCCAGTGCCTCTTTTAGGTGCAAACATATTTCTGGGTTTTAGGACTCACTCTTCATTCATTATTTAGGACTCCATGCTCTTGTTTTGCTTTTACACCCCAATACTTTACGGTTTTGCTTCATTATCACCGTTTTTAATGAAAAATCTCTGACGAACCCACCGTACACTACCTAGCCAACAACAAACGGCAGACACATGGTATGAAGTTGGCATCTAGGAGGTGAAGACAGTGGAGAATACAGCAGCTTCCCTCAGGTGGTGGTGGAGACCAGAAACAGAGCCAAAGGGAAATTTACAATATAGAAGTAGTACAAGTATTACTATATAGCACTTTGAATTACCACGACCTGGATGACTGAGAACCTTCATCAACTAAATAGGCACTTTTTTCCCTATCTACTAAAAAGGTAGTAAAAAAAAAAAGTTGCATTTCATGGTCAAGCTCAAAAATGTAGATTGTAGAAAAATGTTGGGAAAAAAAACTATATATATATATATATATATATATATATATATATACATACATACATACAATAAATGCTTAAGTAGCTATAAAATAATATGTATTAATACTGAGGTAGCTGAGAAGTGTTGGAACAAAAAAACACTTTAAATTGATTAGAAGAAGATTATGTAACTATTTCAGGATCAAGTCTGATTGTGGTGGAATTTCCAAAGTGGAAATTAGGGGTTTCCGAGTCGCTCCTGAACGCAGCACAAGTCCTCGCCTCTCGAGTGGCTGTAAATAGGTCCTAATGCTCTCTGACAGTCGGGGTGGCTGCACTGAGCTCCGTGTCAGGTTGCAGATTTCCTTGATTTCACCACACGGAGCACCTGCATTGTTTTTTTAACGTCGTGCTGCAAACTCTGGATCAACGCAGCGTGTTTTTCTTTGACCCTTAAATCCACGTCTTCAGTATGCTTAAACCAGCTGGGATTATCAGGAAGTTTTCTGGATTTAAACGTGAGACATCTGTGTGGTCTCAACAATGTCGGGACGGTGAATTAAACAGTTGACGTCTGTGCGGACTGAAGTTAAACTGACCTGAAGCAACAATGGAGAAGTTGCTTCAGGTCGCTCCGCACTCCCTGGCTCTGGTGCTGTCTCAGGCTCGCACAGGAGATAAAGAGGATTCCCCCTCACCATCATCACCATCACCATCACCATCCTCACCACCTTCGGCCGCGCTCTCGGTGAAGTTACAGCATCACACCGGCTACGAGGTTTTCGCCAGTTTCAAATCTGTCAACATGCAGCATTTCTGGAACAAGGCGCTGACACACGCTCTGTCCGAGATCTTCTTCCTCGGCTGGATAGATGAGTGTGTGCTGCTCATCCAGGGGAAAGAAGTCCACCTCCAGGTCCTCAGGAACGTGTGGAACCGACGGACCCTGAAACCACCACAGGGCTTCAACATCAAGTGCATAGGTGGGTTTGTTGTTGTTGTTGTTGTTGTTGTTTCAGAAACACTGAGATGCAGGCAGAGCCATGCTGTTGCACTCAGCTGTGAACATGCACAGGCTGCCTTCCATACAGGGTGAGATTAAGATTTCTACTCAGGGTTCAGTTTGCTGTTATTCGTATGTGTTCTCCTGTCTTTGCATGGGAAAGGTTTAGCTTGCAGCATGGTCCAAAAAGCAGACTCATCCACCAGTTGCAGAGAAACATCATTCAGATATTTCAAAGTAGCACAGGACTGGAGCGTGACTGATGGTTGGTTGGCAGATAATATCAGCCAATAAGAATCTTTGGGATAACTTACTTTAACTTTAACTAACTTAAAATACACCAACTGAAGTTTACCGTTTCAGTGCACTGATGTCATTTTGGACAGTAAAGTTTTATTGTCAAAGGATAAATTCACCCAAAGATGGAAATTCAGTCATTATCTACTCAGGTCCATGCTGATGGAAAGTTGGGTGAAGTTTCGTCGTCAACAAAACATTTCACAGCAAAACAATGTTGCAGCATTCTCCTAAACAACTTGCGTAGATGGGAACTTGTTTTAAAATGTAAAACGCCCCTATGCTACAAATGTTAGCGTGCTTCCCGTCTTAAGTGGGTGCGCAAGCTCGATCGCATGTCGAGGGTGTAGATGACATCTTTTCATCTCAGATTCGCTCCAGAAATGTTTTTTTGCACCGTTAAAACTTTACATGACTGTCCATTGGCAAGGGGGTGAGAAAATTACTTAATTTTATTTTTTGGGTTAACGTATCCTTTAAATTAAAAAACACACAGCTTTCGTTAGACACCGGCATCAGGGATCATTGCAAAGAAAAAGGAAAGTGTGTCTATTGTCCGATATATTGAGTATTTGTTGGGCTCTAAAGTGGCAATAACATGTCTTTAAACCTGGCAAATCTTGGCCGAGTCTGTCTGAATGATTTGAACAGATGACACAAATATAATAAATCTCCCATGGGCCATATTTAATTGCATGCCACTGAAAAGCATTTCCTCTGGTGTTTGAGTCATAAAATCCAAGAACAGAAAAAAACTTGCTATCTGAAGGATCCAACTGTGCTCAAGTAACAGGGAACCAAAAGTGGGAAAAACCCCTCGGCAACACTTGCTGACTAATGACAGGTTTCTTCATCATTTCATCAATTGCCTTCTGCAGGGTCTTCATCAAGATGATTTATAGAAGTATAGACCCATCTGCCAGCTTTTGAACTGCCATTTTAATCCTTAAATTTGGCATTACACCTGTTGCCATCCTGTTTTTTTGTTGTTTTTAATGCTGCTTCTTTCATGCTGGTTATAACACATCTTTAAGAGCCGACTGATTGGCATATATGGATCCCCTCCTTTTTTCTTTTTTTTTTTTTAAATTGGAAGTTAAAATAGTTTTCCCTGAGGTTTTATATGATATTATCCACTCCCTCTGCAAGTCACAGCAACGGTTCATCTGGCAGATTGCACAAAACCGGTTGAAGCTAGTTTGATGAAGGGAGTTTTAGGCAGCATCTCACCTTTTAAACTTAGCTGCTTTATATCATGTAGACTTACTCATTTAGATTAAAGAGCCAGGACTCAGGCCCAGTTTAACTCCAGTTTGACATTCCCACACTCATACTCATCTACTAATGACAAGGCTATAACTCATGTATGTGCTGGGACAGGTTTGAGGTACTCTAAGCAAGTCTAACCACTGCGCCAATCATACTGCCTTCACAAGTTTCCCCTGTGTGTGTGTGTGTGTGTGTGTGTGTGTGTGTGTGTGTGTGTGTGTGTGTGTGTGTGTGTGTGTGTGTGTGTGCGCACGAATGAGAGAGACGCGCAGCATGTCATGGTTCACCAAATTTATGTCTCTTTCACAATTGAGCTTCAGTTTAGATTATCGGTTCCATCGGTGAGCAGCATCAAACTGTCGCCGGTTAAAAGCAGAAAAGACTTTGTAGCAAGAAGAAAGAAATGATGAAGCTATGGGAAACACCGTGTATCTCAAATAGTTTTTTGTCCAGCATTCAGATTCAGATTCAGACCACTGCAGCATGTATATTGTTGTTTAAAGCTGACGGACACCTTGAAAGTAAGCGTGTCCAATATCTTTAAAGTTTACTTAATGCATTTGTCCTGCAATTTGAAGTAAAAGTAAAAATGTTTAGAGCATGTTTTATGAGGAGTGCATGATGTTTAGCTGCACCAACCTATACTTTATATTAACAATGGGTCCAATTAGTTTGTATAATGCCTGTAAAGTCGTACAAGAGTAGGTGACTCTCTGAGTTCGGCATAATGACGTTTAATGTCTATTTAGTAGACCAAAACGTTAAAATCTCTTACACTTGTGTGAACTATAGACCTACTTCAGGCATCTGCAGCAACTGATTCAACTCATTCGAGGAACCCTTGTGACTGCCGTGTGAGGGAACTGGAAGTGCAAAAATGCTAACTTATTTGTTTAAGACTTTTGGCACTCTCTTGTTTTGTTTTTACAGCTCAAAACTTTTCTGTTTCGCTATCACCAGCAGCTGTTTTTATTGAAAAAACTCTGGAAACCCTCTGTTCACTTCCTAATGAACAACAAATGGCTGGCATACAGTATGAAATTAGCGACTTGGAGGTGGTGGAGAATTTAGCAGCTTCCCTCTGGTGTTGGTGGAGACCAAACACGAAGCCAAAAGGAAAGTGAATATTGCACTCCTCAGGTGGTCAGAAATGGGACTCCAGATTAATGCATACGTAATTTGATGTCCCTATCGATTTAAAAAAGTGATAATATGTCAAAGTGAAGCTCAAAAATTCAACTGTAGGAACAAGAAAAACCTATTTTAGACGAAAGGCGGACTTGAAAGCTGCGTTACTCAATATTTAACAAAAGAAAAGTGGATTTCAATACTATGGGTAAGAGAGTACAGAGAGGAATGGCTCGACTATGCAGACCCCCTCAGCTCTACCAGTCATTTTAGTGCATGTTAGCCTCTCTAAGGCAGCTCTGTCTTAATAAGCAACTGTTCGGTAACAGTTTCCAAGGGGAAACTACAAATTATTTTACTTAACCAAGCAACTCAACAAATCAACAACTGCATAGACTGCTAATGTCCACACTTCTTTTTAAGTTTTTGTGTCTATTGAATGTTGAAACACTTCTACATTGAGCTGCTACGTTGATTGAACTGGACTCAAAGACTTAATGTGTTCAGGTCAGTTTTAGTCCAAAGGTAAATCTTAAGATAGGTTGGGATTTTTGTATCTGTGTTTTTGTGTCTCTCTCACTGTTGGTTGAAATGACGTAGCTCCACTCACACTACTGAAGCAAACACCGATAAGCTGTGGAATGTTTGTCTTATGGCTAATAACTCACCAGACTCTATAATGCCAAGACCAACACGCCGTATATGCAGTTGGTCCAGATGCAGATTAGATTAAGTTTCTGCGTAATATAGATTTTTTTTACTACCAAACTCATAATGTAGGATATATATTAACTTGGTGAAAAGTCAGACAGTGCATGTAACAGCGCAGGGGCTTGTGTTTATCATACTCAGCTGTGTGGCCACCACATTATTGAGAGGCATAATCAATCTTTGGTTTAATAGTAAGCTCATGGAGTTACATTTTAACCATTTTGGCCTCCTCGAGATCACCTGAAACAGAGCTAGCATGCAAAACTTTTCTATAAATCAGTTAGATAGTTTCTTCCCTTTTTAAGTGGAAGAATTGTAAATGTAGGTGTTGCTGTTGTTTGTTCTTTTACAGAATGTTGTAGAGCAGTAATAACAAAACACAGATGAAAACCAGTGCAGAAGTCTGAGCTGCAAGTTGTGTGTGTCTCATTGTCTCAACTGAAGTGTCAAGAGTTTAAATGTGAGACAAGTTCAAACAGAGTTCAGACAAAATAGGCTATTCATAAACTTTGTGTGGAGGAGGTCAGCATTTGGTGCAACGTATACAGCAAAATTATATGATGATACTGTCATTTAAATGCGCATGAAAAGTATTTTTGTGGACATGCCGTGCACACAGGACTGTAGGAAGAAAACTCACACACAACACTTGTGGTACATGTTTGCTCAGACATTATTAAGGCTGTGGGAAAACAGGCAGGAATAACAATCTCAATCATTTAAAGATAATTAACAGGCAACACTAGATTATTGAGTCTTAAACTCTGAAGTCACATTATTGTGAAATGCATTCTTGTCAGATTTTTGCACTTACAGCGAATTTACTCATATGACTGCTACATGTTTCAATAATGCGGTTTATCCATCAAACTGCCTGAGAATGTTTGATTAGGGCTGAGAGCCAACAAGTGGCTGGATTAATACACTTAGACAAAAGTTGTGGATTTTCAGCTGTGTGGAAACAAAGTGTTTTTTAAAACTGACAATTCAATCTGATTAACGGGAGGGACTTTGTATCCGTTAGCAGGCTAAAAACAATGGACTGGGAGGAGTGTGTGCCTTTTTAAGGAAGGAAAAGTGGAGCATTTGTTCAGGAAAACACCACTGCAGTGCATTCCCTGCTGTAGCGCAGGTCTCCATTGGAAGGAAAGGGAGGGTCCCAGTAGAGAATTGGGGGAAATGTTTCACACAGCAGACAGATTTGTTGCCGCTGATCTTAACGTCAGACCAGGATGTGTTAAACTCAAAATAATTTGACTAAAACATTAACTTTAGGATTTTTTAATTGCATGGACTAAGTCTATTACAAACATTTACTTTAAAGGGTTTTATGCACAGTTTAACCACAAAACAAACAATCTTGGCTCAGTCTTGTGACCAGCAACATATAAAGTGGATGCCATACCCAAGAACAGGTTTGCAAAAAGAAATGATATTAATTTACAACTAACCAAAACTATGAGAGTCTGGAGGCCAAAATGAACAAAAGAATGGGTGAAGGCTGGGCCATCCATGCAGTAGGACCCAGAACTTCCCTCCTTAAACTAAGAAAAAATTCATAAACTAAACTAACAAAGCCACGAAAACATAACGACCCACGTCCTCAAAAGAAAACAAAAGACCAAGACAGAAACAGAGACAGACTGTTGCTGTGGAAGACCTCCCTTAAATATAAGGCAGGGCCTAATCACCTGATTAGAGGGAAGAGTGCAAAGTAGGGGAGCAGAGAAAACACAGAAGGGGGGAGGGGGTAACAATTATGTCGAGTCAAAGTGTAGAAATTAAATGACTAGATGTGTGATTTATGACAAGAGACAGAATAAACAACTTGAAATGCATTGCATTTATGTTTAATGCACTTTTATGTTTATGTCGAGGTTCCCCTCAACTTTAAACACAAGCGGTTTATGTGTAAGTTGGCACTTAATTTACCGACTCAACATGATAGAAAAACTTTGTATTAAATGTAAAAACTTTACAATGAACTTGCATAATACAATGTGGTTGAAAATCTACATGTAATTAAAATACTTAAAGCCAACATTTTCTGGCTTTTTTTTTACTCTTTCATCTCTTTATTCAGTGTCAGGCCTGGAGAGCTGAAATTGAAAATACATGTGTTGTCATAAATGAACCACTGGAGGGCAGACCACCGGCACAAATGGTCCTGTTTGCAAGGAAGTAGGCTGAAGTTGTAACAGGCCTCAAACCCTTTATTGTACCACAGCTCAGGACTACTGTCTTAAACAGCAGGATAGTACCACCCCACTACTGGTATGTTCATCCAAACAGAATCATCACCGTAGATATTAGAGTCTCTATAGAAAGTCTATTTGATGGATTGTAATAACATTTTGCAGAGGCATTCATGTTCCCCCCAGGATGAATTGTAATAACTTATAATCCACTGCCTTGTCATCTGATGCCATTGTCAGGTCAGGCAACTCAGCTATACCTTTATGTTTAGTGCGAATTACCAAACGTTAACATGCTAGCACTCTGGCTAAGATGGTGAACATGATAAACAATTAATGGAATTGTAGTGTAAAACATTCAAATATGAACCATCATTGTCAACAGAATATGAAGAAACAACACTGTTGATGGCATGTCATAGACCTCTATGTACTGTGTTGCAGAGACTGCTACTGAAGTTAGCATGCCAACAAGCTAACCCTGGCCCGTCCTGTCCCCGAATAACACTTTGTACCGCAAGAGGTGATAATCCGATAGACCCATTAGTTTCAGCCAGCAGATGTATAAGTGGCAAGTTTGCTACTTAGTCTAATAGGTAAACATGAACTCACAATATGTCAAAAAAGTGATATTTCTTATATTGTTTCCCCCACTAAACAGAAAAATACAACATACACCTTCTGGACTGAAGTTTCGCTCTTTCACCGAGCTAAGAGGAGCTTATCTGCCTCGTCCACTAATTGTAAAACAAACTTCATTCAAACTCTTATTTCCACAATCACCTCTGGTTCGGTTTAAATAAATCCTCAATTCACAGAGTAAGATGTGAAAATATTCCGCCTCAACACGACGTTTTCTCGCTCCTCTGTCGCTTCACGCCTCCCCTGTCCCTGCCTGCTGCGTCTTCTCATTCCTGGAGTCATAGTCCCGGTTTGGGACTCCTATGTACTGTATCCCCTGTCTTCAAACTGGCATCTGTCAGTCTCAGAGACAAGCGTCAGTCTCAGTCTGGGAGGCCAGTTGACTGAGCCCAGTGACTCCTCTTAGTCATCCGAGGTTGCGGTGTGGGCTCCACGGTTAGCTGAGCTTCTTGCTGACGGCAGCTAGTTGCTCCAGCCAAAGATAGCTACAGCAAATAGTAGCAAGTTCAGCCCCTTATAGTTTAAGAGCTACCTTCAAGTTCTGGCCATTTATTGCCAATTACAAACTGTTAAACATCAACACATGATGCGCATGATAGCTGCTGCTAATAGCATTTAACTCAGGCCTACAGTTCCACAGAGCCATGTGTTAGATTAACAACCATGTGATTGAAAATAAATCGATCCAATCTTTTTGTCTGTACGATGCATTTTAGTTTGTCATCTTTTCAAATTCAAACCATTTTCAATTTGCTTGTGTTTTTATCCAACCAATCAGTTAATCAATCCAACTCTGATCGCACCATGATTTTACAGGGGATACCTAGCGAGAATTCAAATCCTCGTAGTCGCTGTGGATACGTGTATTTTTCCACCAACAGGACATCCAGCTATTTTTTTACCATCCGGTTTCTGTAATTGTGCCTTAATGCTGTGGTGCACAAAGTGTTGAAGGATCTCGGTGTCTCAGCGGCGACGCAGGAGTATTTTCTGTCCGTATAACAGACAGTCAGTCCTCGTCTGTGTGGTGTCTGTCTGCTTCTATCTTGAGTAACTGGCTCTTTAAGGGAACAGCACTCAAAGGTAACAGCTATGAGATCATCGGCTTGCGTCGTCATGGCAACTAAGGCTGTTGCAGCACTACTGAGAAATAAAATGGCTGGCGTGGTGTCGCTCTCCCCCTCCTCCTCACCCCTCCTTCCCTTCCTCTCCTCTTTCTCTTTCGTATCAGTGAACTGGAGCAGATTGGTTGTGACACCGTCCCCCTCCACCCCCTCCTCCACCCGTGCCCCGTCCTGCCCTCTCACTTTGCTCCTTATTCTGTCCCTCCAACCGTCCATTCACACTCCACACATGTGAGTCAGCAGCAGTCTGCAGCTTGCAGGAGCTGCCACTCCGGACATGATTAAAGTGATGCTTTGGGTTTTTTCTTCTTCGTTTGACAGCTCCACGCAGCGTAGTTACTGAATCAACCGGTGGAAAGCACTGGTGAGGAAGACACAAATCAGCGCCTTTAAAAATGATTCCCTTTGGTTGTGGCGCCGTCAGGTCCGTAGCTTTGGCCTTACAGTCAGGTGAGAGACAGAAAGAGGAAGGATTGTGGCGTAAGGGGCCCCTCATCCTTCAAGATACAGAGCTAGGGTGAGGGAACAGGAGAGGAAGGAGGGTGAGGATAGAAATTCAGCCAAAGATTCAGAGCCGGAGCTATTCCCCGGACATTATCTGAGGGCTGAATATTTTTATTTTTTTCTAGCGTGTGTGTGTGTGTGTGTGTGTGTGTGTGTGTGTATGTGTTTCGAGCTGTTGATATTTGCTCTCCTCTCTGCCTTATGTATGTCCTCGATCTCTCTCTCCCTCTCCCTCTCTTGCATCCTCTCCTCCCCTCCCCTCAGCCTCAATCACCCAGACACAGACGCATGCATGCTCACGCAGAATCGCGCGCAGCAGGCGGATGCGCGCATACACACTTTCTCTCTCTCTCTCTCTCTCTCCCTTGCTCACTCTCTCTCTCTCTCCCGCTCTCACACACACACACACACACACACACACACACACACACACATACACACGTACACATACACACACACACATACTCACACACCCTTCCTGGAGGTGCTGGGAGCAGCTGCAGCATTAGCGTTGAAAGAGATTTGCCGTTGACTGGAGTTTGCATCCCCCCCTGTTAATGAATGGATGCTACGGCGGTCGGCTCGGGAGCTTCATCTGTTGGATTGCGGGAAACGGTGGATATCTATTCTTGAATTTATTTATTTATTTCTATGCTCTCCATTTTTTTCTCCCCACCCTCTCCTGGTGTGCTGTTGTCGAAAGGACGATGGGGTCTTGTGCTTGATCGGATAAAGATGGAGGTGAACGTGGCGTCTCCGGTGCTTGGCATACTATTGAGGTTTCACTGCCCGTTAGGGTGAATGGAGCTTTTATTTCTGCTTTTTTTTAAGTGGGCTCTTTTGTTTTCCGGGGATCGGCCGAGCACTCCTGTGGTGAATTGTGCTATTGTCGAAGACTGGGCCTCTTAAGCTTTGAATCTTTGACTATCCATCCATCCCCTCCCTTCCTTCCCCTGCCACCTTCTACTCAAAAGGAACAAGCGGATTCCCAAAACCACCGCTGAAATCTCTCCTCACCGTCCTCCTTGCTTCCAATGCCCCATTTCCCTCATCTCTACCCCTGCCCCCCCACCTCTCTCCTGCTCCCTCCTCCCACATCAGAGCGGCTACGTAATGTGCCTCCCTACGCATGCAAATGGGGATGCTACAAATGGTGGCTGGGACTGATGCCGATGAAAGGGTGATGCCTCGCGCAATCACCTGCACCTCTGCCACCGCTGCCATCGCTCCAGATCAGCCTGGGAGAGCCCAGCAGCCGATGACAACCACCCACAGTGCGAACACGGTCGTTTGTAGCTTGCTCGTGGATGTAAATGAGACGTGTGTATGTGTGTGAAGGTGCACACTGGTTCCTGCCATGTCTGGTGTGTGATCGCTCTAGCGGGACGTTCTTACTGATGCGGGGGAGGCACTGAGCCTGAGGTTGGTCGACCTCCCCCTGCACACCCCCCTACCCCACCTCCCTCTTTCCTTCCCCTTTCTCCCCCTTCACCTTATCCCAGAAGCCCCCGTGGGTGAAGGCCACCTGGTAAAGGGGTCACGATGAAGAAGAACCGCAGCAGCAATCTGCGGCGGGCCTGGCCCAGCTCGGAGCTTAGCGAACGCCCGCTGGAGCACAATCTCTCCCGTAGCGAGAAAGACATCCGTGTGCAGAAGCAGCATCTTCCTCCCCCTCCTCCCCCTCATTTCTCTCCGTCCCCGCCAAGTTATCGTGCGCCAGGTGAGTCTGACACTCCCACCAACAGAAGCTCCACCCTCACTCTACGCAGAAATACTCGGGGTTAGCAAAGAGACAGTTTGGTTTGGGGGCAAAGGGCAGAGTTCAATGTGGAAAATGTTTTCATGTTATCGAGTAGGAAATGTTCATAACTTCCCTTTTTTAAAATTATTTCTCTAATGTATGAAATGAGGTCAAGTAGAAAAAGAAAAAGAGAAACATTCTGAATTATTTAATCAAAGGCTTTCTCTTGTCTTTTCGCCTTTTTTTTTAATTCATTAAACTGCCAAAATCTGCTACTTTCCTGCTTCCTGACATATTTTCACATATCATTCATATTCACTGACAAGTATTCAAAAATATTGATAAAACTGAAAAATGTACATTCATAAGTTTAGTTAGATTTGTTTCATTATGTTTGATATTTTCCTAAATACCCAAAAGTTCAGATTTTGCGGGACAGATTAGTTGCATCACCTCCTGCCAAATGTTGTGACGGATTCATTTTTTGTGTTTGTTGAAAAAGCAATATCAAATATCTGATGTTCCTACCAAGAGCATCTAATCCTTTCAGACCCTTTTTCTATAAATATTTATTTATTTTCATGCTGTTTTTTCATGTTTTATTGTAAGATGTGAAAACAGAAATACTACAACCTTACTACCAGCCCGCTCAGATATTTACCCTGTGTATATCTTACCAAAAAATACTATAAAAGCAAAGGACAGGATGATTTTATTTTTTTACAACTCACTGGCAGATCCAGCTTTTCTCATGTTTACTGAAAATGGAGCAAAGCCTTCTAAAGCCACATAAAGCTTAAGGGGCTGTGATACTAAGCAGAGATAACGTCATCGGTGTTGCTTAGCTGACCATTCAGCTGAGTGTGGTGAGGAGGCAGGGCCCTGCACAGTGCTCAGCTAAGCTAAAGGAGTGTGGAAAGCAAATGCTAGCATAACTTTAAAACGGTGATCAATAAGGCAACATTCATTCTGTTCCTGATATATAATGTTAGGTTGCAAATGAAATATGGTAGCTGTGATGATATATTTTTCTGCATCGTATGGTGTGATTCTCGATCGATCATCAGATTTAGGTCAGAGGACAGGGTCAGCTTCAGCACAGATGCTGCAGCGATGGATTCAGTGTGTTGCTTTACGACCTTTCGGCAGGGCAGATGTTTGCTCTCGGAGGGGCTTGAAGCCGGGCCGTCTGGTTGTGGGATGATCTCACTACTCACTATTGCTGACAGCAAAGCCAGCTTAATTCAACAAAGGCAACAGAGAATTTCTGTGTGTAAGCTCTCAATGTGGTGCTAAAGTGAGCTACATTTTGTTAAATTTCAAACACGGTTGGTTTTGACATTCTGAAGGGTTGTGTAAGCTTCCTTTTCTGTCAGTGAGATGAATTGAATAATGAGGCTGCGAAGACTCAGGTGATCTCACGCTACGGTTGCTGCAGCAGCTGCCCCGCTTTGCTAACCTACGAGAAACAGGAGGAACGAGAGGCTAAAGGAAGCACAGAGGGGAGGGGTGGAGCTGTTCCAGGCAGCATGCAAACTGCTGCTGTTTGACCATTACATCATAGCTTCACACGCTGCGCCTGCTGTTCATTCATGATCTCACAGTTGTGCTTGTGCCTCCTCCTCCTCCTCCTCCTCCTCCTCCTGCAGGTGACGTGTCTCCGATCAGTATGTCGCCTATCAGCCAGTCACAGTTCATCCCGCTGGGAGAGATCTTGTGCCTGGCCATCTCTGCTATGAACTCTGCCCACAAGCCTGTCAACCAGGAGGCTCTGGTGGAGCACCTCACTGCCAGCTTCCCAGGTAGGCTCCTCTGACCTCCTTCTTAAAATGGGACGGCACTAAAGCATGCAGAGAGTGACTTCTGAATACATTATGTGGCATATGTAGCTATTAAAAATTAGCAGTTACTGTAAATACTAAGGTTGAAATGTTTTTTATGTACATGCGTGCTTGTGCCATACCTTATTGTCTCCTGATTTTGTTTTAAAGCTTATTAACATTCTGTTGCTAAATTTCCCAAGCAAATCGAACATAGAAGCCAGGTTGAAAGAGCAAAGTAATCATATATGAAGGCTTTAAACATATATTGATTTCACCTCAGGTACATTCTATTGATTAACTGAGGATTGAGACATGTCATTATGTAAAATCATCATCAAAATGTTTCAACAGGAATAGATTTGAAACAATTAGTCAATAGACCATAATGACAGGGCTGCCATTTTCCTCTTATGTTAGGCTTAGGGTCCTTTAAAACATAGGGAATCTGTCAAATTATCATCATTTCACCACTTTCTGATTGATCTGCTACTGAATAAATTGGCGGAGCGTAAACATCTAGAGAGACATCGGGCCATATTTCAAGTTAATATATTTGATAACCCATTTGTTCATGTTAGCATTCAACCACTTCCTAGCTAACATTATCATTTGATTACATCCAGTGCATTTCCCGTAGAGGTTTAAATAAAGATGTCCAAGATGTCTGTTAATATTTTTCAATTTCATTTATACTTTTCTTATCGCAGTGTGCAACACTATCAAACAGTAGTGTTAGCTTGGGAGTGGTTGAATGCTAATGTTAGTTGTTGTCCAATGGAAGCTAACAGGTGAATGTGCTGCTTTGAAATATAAAATATAGCCTGATGTCCCTCTGGATTTTCACAGTCCCTTGTTTCAATTGCCAATTTGTCAGATTACCTATGTTTTATCCATTTTGCAACCTGCAACACACCAGAATGACATTTGAGCTTCCCACTCTGCGACATCAGAAGAAATTGGCATTCATGTGAATGTGGTCTATCAAGGGATTAGTCGATCGACCAGAAATCAATCAGCAATGTTACTTTTTTGAAGTCATTTTTAATGCAAAAATGTTGCACAAATAGTAGTGCCAGTTTCTCAGAGTTTAGGATTTGCTGCTTTTTGTGTCATATATGTGAAAATAAACAGAATATCCTTGGAATTTGGACAAAAATAAGAGATTTGAAGACGTCACATTGGGCTGTGGGAAATTATGGAAGACTTGAATATTAAATCTACAATTACTCCAAAATCCTGCCTAAAATTTACTAGAACACAGCATCTTCAGCTCCCTGGCCCATCCTCCTCTACCATATGTTTTACATATGTACAATGTGACACTTTCTGAATATGTGTGAAGTAATGAGAAGAACCTAAACCAGTTGTTATTTTCTTTAAAAAAAAACAAAAAAAACACCAGACCAGGCTTACTGTAATTGTTAAACTTGAATACAATGACAGCATCCAGGAAGCACATTTTATGTTGTTGAAAATTATTATCTGAATTTTATCTTATCCTCCTTGAGAAACAATGATTTTCTTTAGACATTTTAGTAGAAATACTCTACTTTTTTTTAAACACTATTATCCGTTTCAACCGTCTACAAATTGTAAATGTTTTTTATTTTGATACCTCCAATCTTTTAGTAGCGTATTATATTTTCTTCTTACTTAAATGTATGAAACAGTTAAATCCTATCTAAAATGCAATTTAAAAGGTTTAACTGCAGTGTAACCAGATTGTTAGTTAAATTTAATGGGAAGCATGTCTTTCAAATTCATCTTTACCTCCATACAATGGCAGAGTGGAAGGGAGTTGAACTTATACGTTGCATCATGTCTGTGTAAAAAAAACTAACACTGGGGTGATGTAATGTCAGGCAACACGAGGCCTCGCTAGACAAAGGTTATGAATGGTGCTGTTCAAAATGAACTACTTTTAATGTTGATTTGGTCATTCATATAAGCTGACTGATAGTGCTTTGTATCCTGATTAAAAATCTTCAAGAGTCATCTGGAAATGGGAGTGTTGAGTTTGTTAAGTACTTTCTTTTTACATACAGATTAAATCTTAGATTGTATTATGGTATAAGTATTGCAGTAGATATAGAAGTCATACATATTAAAATACATTTGGATTTGTGTGAACTGAAGGATGTATAAAAATACAAAAAATTGTAATTTCTAAGAGTGATAAAAATAGAAGAAAACATTTAAATATACTACTGACTACTATTAAAATTCTGATATACCCAAAAGTCTGTTCAAATTAATGTTGTGTGATAGATTAAAGCCAACATTGGTAACACTTTATTATAAGCATCATTGATAAATGCTAAATTTATAGTTAATTGATTGATATGTTATTGTTAACCATTAAATTCTTTATAAATCATTAAGTAAGGAAATGTAAAGGTTTTTAAACATAATTTGCAATTTTAAAAAGGGCTTAGTAAATGGTTTGCCAAAACATTGTTATTTGGTAACAGGGAAAAAACTATTAACAAAAGTTTATTTACCATTTATTAATGATGGTTATTATAAAGATACTGAATATGTCAAGCTGAATGTCAGAGAAATGCGAATAAAACATTGTACAGTTCATCCACAATAGGGCAATATGGCCTTAAAATGATTGAGGCTGAGATATGTTTCGGTTTTATTGCAGATATAAATCTCTCTGTATTTTGAAATCCTCTCAACAGCTCATAGATGCTCAGACTAGTCCACCAATCAAATATCTGAATATTTTTTGGCTAGACGATATACCTCAGCATCCATGTTGCAACATTATTGTAGGGATGACTATTGGTACTTTCATGAAATTTTAACACGATGGCATTTTTGATAAATTGTCTTCAGCAATGTGGATATACTAACTAAGTGGGTACAGGCAAGTATCAGAAAAAGTAAAGCAGTCTGGTCGGTTCCAACAATGACATCACTTCACTGTCATGCAGCCTTTAAAACCAGGAAAAGATGACACAATATAGCGATATCCAAACATCTATGAAAAGTTTGAAATGTTAGACTAAGAAGATGCAGAATATGCAGTGTGTTATTTTGTAGTTTAAATGGTGCTTCAGTTTATTTGGTCAATAGAATATTCAACAAGATGTTCAAAATGTCCTGTGTTTGAACAATTTGAATATAAATTACAATTCTATCTTAAATTTATGATCTCTGCTCAAACTTTGTCTCATCTGTGTTTCCTGCAGGCGTGCCTACACCCAGCTCAGAGGTTCTGCGACATACCCTGAACATGCTGGTGCGAGAGAGGAAGATCTACCCAACTCCAGAGGGCTACTTCATTGTCACCCCCCAGACCTACTTTATCACTCCCTCCCTTATCAGAACCAACAACAAGTGGTATCACCTGGACGATCGGCTGCAAGAGCGCCAACCGCAACAGTCGCAGCAGCAGCAGCAGCAACAACAGCAACAGCAACAACAACAACAACAACAACAACAACAGCAGCAGCAGCAACCTCAGCAATGCACTTCGCCTCAGTCTGGCAATGTCACACCATCCACACCTGGCTGTTTGAGAGAGAGGCCTCCTCGCAAGAATCACAATGACTCATACAACTCCTATCGCGAAGACTCGTCCAGACTTCATACTTCTGCGCTCCAAAGTAAGTCACCAAAGGAGCACAGGGGAGATTCTTATCAAAGTAAGCCGCCCAAGGATCACAACAGCGGGGAACCTCCACCAAGCACGTCAGCCAAGGAGCACCGAGGAGAACCGCCATCATACCCTTATCCCCCTCCTCCCACTTCCCCTCCTGTACAGCAATCTCCGCCTCAAGATCCTGCTGATAAGAGCAAAAGCATCACTTCTTTTCCTTATAAAACTGACACTCTGACCAAAAAGAAAGAAGGAAGTGGTGGTAGCGGAAGTGGCGAGAAGCAATCCAAAAGGTTCGGTCTCAGGCTCTTCAGGCTGAGTTTCAAGAAGGACAAAATGAGGCAGCTGGCCACCTTCTCAGCCCAGTTCCCCCCAGAGGAATGGCCTCTTCGTGACGAGGAAGTGCCGACCACGCCCATTCCCCGGGAGGTGGAGATGGAGATAATCCGCCGTATCAACCCAGACCTAACAGTGGAGAATGTGGCAAGGCACACGGCTGTGATGAAGAGGCTGGAGGAAGAGCGTACGCAGAAGAACAAGGCGGGGTCTTCGGCCCAGCACAGTGCACGCAGCAGGAGGGGGAGAGGACACCGGAGGGTGCCACATGGTAAGTCCCGCTCTCACAGCAAGCCCAGAACTTCAAGGGGAGACCCGTCTGAGGGTTCGAACTGGGACCTTTTGTTCATGGAACGGGATTACCGCTTCTTTAGCCACTCGTTAGTTCGCTCACCTCGGGAGGCCATGTACACCTTGGAACGCAGGCGAAGTGGGGGCGCAACATACTTGGTCCATAGTAACCCCAACATTACGGAATCGTACTGCCCAGTTACCCCTGAGTGGGACGTGTCTGGGGAGCTAGCCAAGAGACGGACAGAGATGCCCTTCCCTGAGCCATCACGTGGGACTTGCCAGTCCAGAGTGCAAAGAAGTCACAGTCATAATCAGGACAGGAAGTCGCGTCATGAAAGGTCTGATCAAGCTAAGGAACGCTCTCGATCCATGGATAACTCCCTTAAAGGCCCATCGCTGGGGGCGCCAGAAGACTTTGAACCCAGTCTGGAGGAGCGTAGTCATTACTACACTGATGACGGCACCCTGCGCGCCACGCAGAAGTCCTCCCACTACTCAAGGATCATGTTCTCTGCTGCTAAGTTCCACTCTGATTTTAATGTGCCTGATTTGGGGAAAGGAAGTTTGGATGAGTCAAGGATCCGGAGTACGATGGAGAGGAACAAAAGCAGAGACAGCTTGCCAACGTACAATGAGCTAATGGGACTTTCTCCTAAGCCCTCAACAGATGAGTACTTCCAGTGCAATACGTCAAATGAAACAATCCTAACTGCCCCTTCGCCTCAGGCAAAATCAGAATATGACACATTAACCTCATCAGGGGGACTCCGAAAGGGCTCTCCGGCTGACCGCCAAACGCCTCACCTCACCTCTCCTCACACGATGGAGTACAAAGAGGACTTGTCGGCAGCAAAGGGACAGAATGGCTCAGTGCGACTGACGCCAAGCCAGACGCCGGAGCCAGTGCAAAATGCCCGTTTGACGCCACACCAACACAATGTAGATCCTGGAGGGGGAGGCGGCAGTATGGTGATCAAGAGGAAAGAGATCTTCAGCAAGGACACTTTGTTCAAACCTCCACACAATGCCTTGTCCACAGGCTATGTGGACAGCAGCTACACCAAGTCCGGCACATTGCGGAAAGCCTCACATGCCAAATCAACAGAGGCCCTAGACAATCCTGAGCCCCAGCAGCCTTCCAATTCAGCCACTTCCTCAGCGTCACCTGCAGTTTTACAGGGCTGCTTAGAGCCAACAGTCCCCTCCGCCTCCTTTGACTATTATAATGTATCAGACGATGAGGAAGAGGAAGAGGCAGAGGAGGACTCGCACAAAGAGTTGGCAAAGGCTGAGGACAACAAAGACCACGGGGAAGGGGGTGGTAACGGTGGAGGCAGTGGTGGTGGTGGGGAGGGAACCATGCAGTGGCTTCTTGAGCGGGAGAAGGACCATGATCTGCAGCGGAAACTGGAGACCAATCTGACCTTACTCAGCCCCAAGGAGACGGAGAACAGCAGCAGCCAGAAGTCGGCCCACTCTGCCCGTTTGGACAGC
Organism: Spondyliosoma cantharus; assembly: GCA_900302685.1. Classification (NCBI taxonomy): domain Eukaryota; kingdom Metazoa; phylum Chordata; class Actinopteri; order Spariformes; family Sparidae; genus Spondyliosoma; species Spondyliosoma cantharus. The sequence goes on from OMLP01019152.1 coordinate 24,007, forward strand.
ATGGACAGCAGCAGTGTCACAGTGGACAGTGGATTCAACTCCCCCAGGTATGTGCTAAAATGAACTGTAAATGCATATTATAATCAACCACTACTCAAATCAGCAATATTGGTAAAGTCTGGGAGATAAACTCAAGCACACAGTGGGACCTAAAATATCCTGATATATCGAGCTTGCTGTCAAACCAGTCTACAAAGAAAGAATTCCAGCCTCAAGGTCAACTTACTAGCATATTTTACATTTTGGCTGCATTTAACAGCTTTCTTCAGTGGATGGAGATAGCTCAGTTGTCATCGCGTGACTTAAAGGGTAATTCCATCCATTTTACAGATTAAGGTTTTTTTATAGGCTTTGTGGATTACCACCATTACCAAGAATTTTTCTGTTCCAGAGAAAGCTTCATGTAATCTCATGAGTTGTCTCCAGTGTTGCCACTCAGTGGATAAGTTACATTGTGGGTAATGTAGGCACCAGGTTTTAAAGAGGAAGAAAAATGTGTGGAATAAAAAGGCTATATCTCTGTTATCTGCTATACTGATTTTGATCATCATTATTTTTAAACTGTGTCCCACAGTGTTAGAGGAATGCAATTTAGCCACTCAGTGACATCAGTGGAGGCAATTGATCAGATTGCATGCAATGTCCTCTGGAGCCACAAAAGGGGTTTATACTACTTTTTTCACATATGCAGTAGCACTCTCCAAGACCTGTTTACACTTGAATTTGTAAAATTGGTGGAGTTACCCTGTAAGTATGGAACTTGGGTCATATGACAACCTGTTATTATTTTCATTATTATTTTTTTGTTATTGTGATCTCTCATGAGTGTAAACTGTAGTGGGTGGGTTATGCTTCCAAACTGAGATAATTCATTATTCACTATCACAAAGATGCTAGAGAGGTGCTCAGGTTATTGCATTTACAGTCAAATTCTCTTTGTATCTATACTCAGTGGCCACTTGATTAGGTACACTTGTACAATATATCTAATCTGATACGACAGTTCTGCCACGACTTAAGAAAATCACAATATGCTTACTTCTGACTTGGGATTCAATAGACTGCACAGGTGTACCTAATAACTATAGGTTTTTGGTATTTTTTTAAGCAGGTTTGAGTTCCAATCCGGTTTTATTTAATTAGATGTAATGTTAGTTAAAAAGTGAGAAGGTTTCCCGCTTTAAAAACAATCTAGTCATTTTTCAGAGAAAATAATCCACCACAGAAAAATGTTGGTTTCTAAGAGGTGTGCAGCAGTGTTATGCTCACACTCCATTTTATGTAAGACCTGGACTGTGGGGTTAGTTTCTATGTTCTCACTTGTTATGCTAATTTCATTTTATTCACAGATTATATCGCTGTAACATGGAAGTTGGCAAAAAATAAATCACTACCACCAGATTCATGTTAAACAATCAATACCTTTATAGCATTCCAGTAATGTACCAATTATTTCTGTCAGTTGGTGTGTGAATAACTAGAATGGTATTTTAAGCAGCTTGGTTCTCACATGTGTGACTCTACAGTGTCACTGTTGTAACTCCTTCATCTTGATGGCAACAAATGGCTCACTAACCTATAAAATATTCATTAAATATTGTTACTAAGATCATTTTATTATTTCCCAACTCTTAAAAGGTAAAGGCTTGTACATAGCCTAAATTTGCTAGAATCAATAATTGTGATATATAATTTGTGTATTTTTATGCCAAAGAAATTCCTGTCATTATAATGTATCAGCTTTCCCTCCATGGAGGAAAATACACTTTAAAATTTGTATTTGTATTTTACTAGTATTCCTCATTCTGGCTAAGCACCACTCGTGTTATACACAAGGGGTGGGCAATCTGGTCAAAAGGTAGTGTCACAATCTATCCTATCACAATCATGATCCATGATCTAACTTGAAACTCTTTTATTCTCAATTTTTAAAAATGCTTTATAGACTTTAACCAGACTTGAAATAACCTGTTCCCAACCATGTCTCTCTGTGTACTATAAACAAACAATATTGCCTTAAGGATAGTTCTTTATAGGTACAAGCTCCTCATCTGCCATGTTGCTATAGCTTTAACTCAAGTTGCATCATTTACAATACGTCACCCAAGGAAGAGCCACATGAAGTAATTCATCCAGCCATCCGTCTAGCCGGCTACATCACTCTATTGGTTTGTTCACACAGCAGATCTGCTGGTCAATTTGGTTATATTAAGTTTGGAAACAGAATTGAGAGTCAGCATACATGAAATTCAGAGATAGAAAACAACTGATAAAAATACAATTATGGAGTTATATTTTTAAACTGTTCTTCATCATTTGTTTACCATTTTGACACCTATAAACTTAGCAATTTTATTAGTCATTCAAATTTAGCTGGATGGTAAATAACACATCTTTCTGTGGTACTCAGAGCACATTAATTATTGCTTTACATGGACTTTAAAGACCACGATATCTACAATTCACCTAGAAAGTAGATTGTGGATGCCTTAAAGATCAATCACAATCTAAAATTGCCAGATTGCCCATACCTAGTACACACAATGTGAAATCTATTTTTTTATGTCATAGTGTATTTTGAAACCAAACACTTTATGTTGTCTCTTGTGCAGGACGCGTGAAAGCCTTGCATCCAACACATCCAGCATAGTGGAAAGCAATAGACGGCAGAATCCAGCGCTGAGCCCCGGCCACATTGGCACCAGTAGTATCGGACTGCCATTCAGCTTTCGCGCCATCCCAGAACCCCCCACCACGCAGCCTGAGAAACTCCAGAAGTCATCAAACTGCCTGGCCTCCATCACCAGCGTCTGACAGGCAGCACAGACTGAGACCGTGAAGGTGGTGGAGGAGAGAGGGAGTGAGGTGTTTTCACCATTTTGACCCTCGCTTTCCTCAACCGATACACATACACATACACATGAACACACATCTTCAGACTCCTGAGAATCCATTTTACTGGGACTGTTACAAAAACAGGCATGGCTTCAAGAGACTGTTCCCACAGCTTCAAGAACTTTACTGCAAAAAAGAGAAGAAAAACTACAGAATATCAAGACCACAGTAGGTGAAGAAACCTACCTGAAGTACTTTGATTTTGGTGACATGGACTCTAGTTTGGCTTATATCAAGATTCTTGACTATTGGTATTGGAAAGTAGTAGACTATAGGATTCAAGTTACATTTGGAAATATCGAAAACTTTTTATAATACTTAACAATACATGTCCAATTAAATGTTCTCCTTCCTGAAATAGTTCTTCAGGACGATTCAATGTATCAGCACAATGTCGAGACAATAAAAGTTGATCCTGAGAACAACGAATGAAAGATATAAAAACATAAATCAGCTCAGATTTGTGTACCGCAATGCAAATGATGTATGTATACTCGATACTTTTGATATCCTAATTATTATAATGGTGGTATTAAAGATGCTATGTGACCAAAAAACGATGTTTGGACAAAATGAGCTGCACCACATTTACATTACAGAACATCACAGACACGTCTAACAATCTAAACACAAGGTTAATTTAGTATCAGATCTGGAGCTTTCAATCATCACATCACATTCTTCAGCAGATGGATTTTATCACGTCAAGGAATTGCTATATGTCCACTTGTCAGTGAAGGATAAGTTTACCCAAAAATGAAAATGATCGTTATCTACTCATGCAGCATTCTCCTAAACAACTGAAAAAGATGGCAATTGTTTTAAAACAACAGAAAAATAAAACATAAAATGGCTCCATACAGCTTGTCTGTTGTAATGCAAGTCTACGGAAGCCCTCAGCTCCCAAACTGATTTGAAAAGACATTATTTACACCATGGATTACAGCAGACATGTTGTATGGAGCCAGTTTGTTTGTATTTTTTTAAAGTTTACATCCTTATTGACCTCAGTTAATGCTGCAACACTGTTTTGCTGTGATGCTCCAATATTTATAGATGAACAAATATTTCCCCACATTTCTATCAGCTTGAGGGTGAGTAGACAATGACTGAATTTTCATTTTAGGATGAACTATATCGTTAAATTGTTGTGTCCGCTACTTCTTCAAAGGAAAATCGAGAATGGACTCTCCGGAGTCTAAAGAGGGGTATGAATATAAAAATGTTGGGTTTATGTTGGAAATTCTGGGCTGTTGCGTCCCTCATATTTCTGATTTTCACTTTCCTTCTCCTACAAAGAGGGTAGACATGGTGCATTGTGGGAACTGTATGCAGATTGAGTAGACAGTATAACCAGAGACTCTGCAGTCATGGAAGTGAGAAAGACTTTAAATTGTCAAATCAACATATTAATCAGAAATTATTTTGATTATTGAAAGTCATTTTGGACCAAATACGGCTCACTTGTTTAAGATTCTCAAATGTCAGACTGGTAACACAATAATCATTAATAAATGGTAAATTTATAGTTGCTTAATTGTCATGTTATTGTTAACAAACAATGAAATGCTTTATAAACCATTTATCAAACAATTGTTAATGATAAAGATATAACTTTGTTGATGTTTATGAACCTTTACAGTTGCTCGATAAATAGTTTACAAAGCATTTCATTGTTTGTTAACAGTGAAATAACTATTGACTAAAATGTAATTTTAAATAAATAGACCATTATTAATGGTGGTTATTATAATCAACAAACCATACGATCAAAGAAGACAATAATCAGTAGTTTCACTGATTATGAAAATAACCATTACTTGCAGTCCTGCACATGGTGCACTGTGACTGTAGGCAGGATGAGCAGACCTTGACACTACAACTACAGTAACAATAACATTTCATACTCTATTCTATTCTATTTTCATTTTCTATTGTTGCTTGCGAAAATAGTTTTTCCATGAACTGTTGACAGTATTGTTTGTTTGTGCTTTATGTAGAGTAAGCAGGATATTATTTCTAGAAAGTTATCATTTTAGAGCTGAAATGGTTAGATGATTGACACAAAATTAATCAGCAATGGTTTTATAATCACTGAATAGTTGAGTCACTTTTCAAGCAAAAATGGCACACATTTCCTAGTTTCAGCATCTGAAATGTGATGATTTGCTGCTTTTCTTTGTCTTACATGTAAGTAAACTGAACATCTTTGTTTTTTTTTTTTTTACTGACTAGAGAAGATATGATATTGGGCTCGGGAACATTTAGATTTTTGATTTCCTCTCCCAGTGTTTATGGACAAAACACTGAATGAATGAATCACAAAACAACCAGCAGATTAACTGACAATGAACATACCTCCATCAAGGCCCAACAGTCCCCTTTTTGTATTCACTCATATATCAGCCACCTAAATATGCCTGATTTCTTTCACCAAGATCCATGCATCATTCCCAAAAACCTCTCTAATTTTGTTCCCAGACAAAAAATCTAAAAAAAAAAAAAAATGCCTTATCTCACTTTGTTAAAGACAGTGAGTAAAAATTATTGGATCCATCCTATGGGTGAAAACATATCCTCCTCAGCGGAGGTAATAACTGTTAATTGCAGTGCTAAATAACTTTGTAATTTTTCAGTGCAAGTCCAAGAAAATATTGGTGTGTCACTGGGTATGTCCATTTTCTTCAAAAGTTGCTGCACTTAACTTAAGGCACTACTTTTTTTGAAAACCCCTTTTGGTTTTCAGGGCTTGTTCATGAGTTAACCTGTTAAGCCCGAGCAGAGCCCAAGTGGGCAATTTATTGAGCACCTATGGTAACATATAAGTGAAATATATAGCTTGGTACCTGAATAATGTTTAATGGTACAGATGGTACAAAATGGCACTACAGTAGTGAATTTACAAAATGGCACATTTTTTAAATTGTGCCCGAGTGCTCCGTACAAAAACCTCTCTAATTTTGGTCTGATTCACTTTATTAGTATAAAAGTTGGCAGAGGTAATGTTCGGATGTTTTGCTATGGTTTGCTCGAGATTTGGAGCTGCAGCTGCATCATTCCTCAGTGATATTCTAAAATTTTACATTTAAAAAAAAAAAATTAATTTATGCTGTGTACTAACTTAATTTACTAGAACCCAGTGATGTATATCCTTGTACATATATCTGAAAAAATATTTCAAGTGTCCCCTTTATCACGATACCCTGACTATTCAAATACACATTGTAGTTGCAGAGATATACTCTTAATTATCGAGCAGAGACACAGGCTAGTTCTTAACAGGTTAATTAAAATAAAATAATAATAATAATAATAGTAATTGTCATTATTACCTTGTTGGTCTTCATCAGGGTTTAAAGGCTTTTTTTTAATGCTTAAAAACATCAAATGTTACGACACACTATGAATTGTGCTAATTGTATTGGGGTAGCAGATTTTTCCAAATGTCAGCAAATGAAATCAAAACTACATGCATGCATTTTTTTTTCTAATATTGGTGAATTGGTCCTTTAACTCTGTCTAACCAGACAGTGATGGTTATAGCAATCGGACTGCAGTTCTCTGGATGAACTGTAGATGGAGCCAAAGTTTTAAGAATTGGAGTTGATC
>OMLP01019152.1:39161-53620 GCA_900302685.1 Spondyliosoma cantharus
TGTGCTATTTATGGAATCGGGGACAGTCAAAAGTGTACAGCAGGTTGTTCTGTGCATTGTGTGTGTGTGTGTGTATGTAAATGCGCGCGCGCGCGCGTGTGTGTGTGTGTGTGTGTGTGTGTGTGTGTGTGTGTGTGTGTGTGACAGAGAGTGAAGAAGCAATAACAGGATGACCTTCATGTCTATGCTCAGATTTCTGGTATTAAATTTATGCCGCTGTGATGTCATTACTGTGGATATAGAGAGCACTGCTGCTAATCTCAAAACACACACACACGCGCGCAAATTCTCCAATGTGTGTGTTTGTGTGTAAATGACATGCAGATCACACATTCAAAACAGTTGCAAAAACTACTAAATGTGTTGTGACAGCTGATGATGGAATTTGTATTTTTCAGTTGCGTAAGCGGTGATTAAAGATTATCAAAACTAAATGACAGTTAATGACAGTTTTGATACCACGCAGCGAGCTCAGCAGGACGCTGCAGAGTGGAAGTGAGGTGAAGAGCCAAATCCAAACACTTGGCAGGACTGTACGGAGCGCGCGATGCTTCTGACTTTGTGTCTACACCAGGCAAGTGCGAGCATAGAGACCGAATCCCTGTGATGTTGCGGGTCAGATGCTGGGAGACAACTTGTCGATGATTTAAATATAACAGGTTAGTTCCAACCTGTTTCACGTTTCTGCCGTCTTCATTTTATGTGCTGTGTTGTTTTGATATCTACCAAACAGCGACGTCTCATGCTAACTGCTACTTCTGGGTAAACTCAAGCTGCCATTTTCTTTAGTCTCTGGCCCAACAGGTGAATCAGGTGTAATTAATCAGATATGAAAGCATCAAACACATATTTTAGATGAATGAGATATCAACACTTAACATAACATAGTGAAAAATTACAAACTGTATGTAAGGTAATGTGTGATACAGGGGTTTTCTACCTTGTGAATACTGGTTCAACGGTATGTACTTATTGCACTGTGAAGCACGCTGTGTGAATGTGAGCGTGTGTGTGTGTGTGTGTGTGTGCGTGTGTCAGGACAAACTCCATTTAAGGGCCTACAAGTTTTTGCTCCATGATAATCTACAACAGAAGTCCATCATTTAGTCCAATTTGAGGGTTCTTAGAGTTTGTTGTTGTGATTGACACACAGGCTCAGCAAACTCTCGGTCATTCTTGATCAATTCATCAAACATAGAAGGGCTGTATGATTAAAATGCAATCCCGTACAAAATCACCCCAATCGTTCTAGAATGATTAATGATTTCCAAATAGAGCAAGTCAAACCAAAATATTAAATACAAATTTAATAAATTGTTCCAATATGTTGCTGCGCGACGCCATTTGCATCAATGCTAACACCGTTAGCCAAAGACCATCTGTTTGAGCTAACACGCCATCACAAAAGTTGAGATTATCTCTTCCCCTCTCTGTCTCTCTGTCTCTCTTCAGACAAATAACCTTGCAAATCAGAGCTTTCGGCCTCCATGATGCACAGGGCAGAGCACACTATGTCTCGTTATTCCTACATACATACGAACATCTGCAATAACTCAGTCAAATGTGCAGACGACTGTCTTTGGTGACACATAAATGCTTACATGCACAAATGTGTGCACATGCAGACTAAATGCAGGCAGATATATACGCACACATAGAACTACACAAGGACGCAGATGGCCACTGCCCAAGGCCTCTTTCTAACGCATGAGCACACGCTCGCAGTGAGCCCGAATACACAAACGTGCAATTTCTCCCCCATTCACATTTGGGTTTCATAAGTGGAACATGGGAAAGAGAGATCAGTGTGCAAGAAGGGGGGAGGGCAGCCTGCGGCTTTTACATACGATATGACCCCACAGACAGAATAACATATTCTTATGAGGAAGGGAAGAAGGCCAGTAATGCTAAAGGGTTTAAAAGTGGAAGAGGAATCCTTCACAAGCCCTGAAATCTGCTTGATGTCATCAGACTTACTATCTTGACTCGGTGTCCCGGCGTGGCTGTGATGTCCCAGGTGCACTCCTTGCGGCTGGGGTACTTGTCTGGCCAGTTGGGGCTGCTCAGGGTCCCGCTGGGGCTGTGGATCTTATGCTCACACTCGGCTGGACACACAAACACACACACACACACACACACACAGAAAAACACACACACACGTAAGCACACACATAGAGAGGAAGTTAAAATCATGGCTGCACAGGAAAAGGTCAGAGGAAATGGAAAAGGAACAGGAAGGAGAGAAACCAGAGAACCAAAAGAGAAAGAAAAGATTTCAAAGAAACACATCCTGATGACAAGTTCAGTGTGAATTTCACATGGCATGCACGCGTGTTTTAAACAAACACTGTTACATTAAGCCTTCTGCACTTTGTACCTCTGGAGTACAGCACACACAGAACCAAAGGAAAATCAGTATCTGTGTTAGTCATTTTTTTATTGCTTTGTTTTGTTATTGTGAATGTTATTCTGAATGGGATTTTATATTTGTAGACACAAAATCGGAAATTTGCAACATGGACCCAATGCAAGTTGATTTTTTTGTGCTGATAATTACTTTCAGACTGTTTCACTGCAAACTCTGTTAGCACTTGGTGATTAGACGTTCGGGAGAAAAATCCTAAGAAACTTGTTTCTGTACGAAAATACCTCTGGGACCTGCGGCCCACATTGCTGCTCTGTTATGTTACAGAAACAGGGACAGAGCACATCAATAAATATTGCTGTTAATGCACCAAAAGATTGCCAAAAGGCTAGTTTTCATCTGATGCCAGCTCCTCTAATATTACTGCAGAGTAACAGAAATGTATTTCACCAGAAAAACTTCTAACTTTAGCCTCGTTTCCACCGAGCAGCCAAGTTGAGTTTCAACAACACACATTTGTGTAGTGCGTATCGAGTTTGGGGACGAGCAAGAGAAAGAGAACGGCATAAAGGAGATGGTGAATGTGAGTGAAGTTTGTAAATGCAGCTGCTTCTTAAGAGTTAAGGTAAGAACAGATCTTGCATTTAGGTACGGTTGCCATGGGATATGCCAAAACTGCTTTGGTGGAAACGCAGCTATTGAAGAATTTGGCATCAGCTTGGTTTCATTTGTCACTGATGGTTATCTGACTGACTGTTACTCTGATACTGTAAATAATGACAACACATGAGCTCTTGGCTAACACCGTAGCACGCTGACAGCTGTGTAGCAACTCTTTCTGACAGAAGTTGGACTTTAGCCGACTTGTTTTCCTCCCGGAGTGTTTGTATCAGTTGCGCGATCCACCAAACGCGGTCCACAACAGCCACACAAGGCAGTTGTGTTTGTGTGTGGCATGAGTTAAATGAACGCCATGACTTAATGAAGGTGGTGGGAGGCAGGAGGCATGCACAGGACAACAAGATGTATTCCAGAGTGACAGATTTTATTTAGACTCAAGACAAGGTGAACCCATGTACAGAATGAGATGAATGAAGTTACAAGAACAGCGTATTAATGAAAAGGAGAAAGTATAAATACAGATGTCATAATCCACTCACACACGCACACATACTACTATTACAGAAGACCCTCACAGCTTGTGTAGTTTTAAAGTCTACCTACTAACAAGGACACACACTTTAAGCTCTGACAAATCCGTGTTGTCTGACAGCAGCAAAAGCATCTTTTCACATCAAGTCATTGTCCTTAACAGGAAATAGTTCACAATGCCACAGCATCATAATATAAACATAAATGAAGTGAAACAGTTTCAAGTTTCAAGGGACACTATGTAGTTTTAGGGAAGAAATTCAAACTCTAGTAATTGATGAGGTAATGATACAAACTCAGACATGTTTGTTTTTTCCATTACTGAATAAACAAGCTGGTCTCAGAGGAAAATAAGGTTTGAAGATAGAAACTGAAAGCTAGAAAGGTGGCAGGGTCCGCCAAATATAAACAAAGTAAAACAGTATGAAATACTTTATTCATTTTTATCTGTCATGAAAACGAGTTTGTGTGTTTGGTTGTTTAGACATTGAAATTTAGTTGATCCCAAAACTACAGAGTGCACCTTTAAGAGATGTCTGACTGCCATGAAAAAAAACTAAATGTGAACCCTGAGATTATAAAAAAAAACCACACATTTTTAAGGTTTTTGTTTTGTCTTTTCCACTGCACTGATAGTACGCGAGTCTTATCACTAAAAGATGATTTTTATATCAATCCAACATGTTTGCAGCACACGTCACGCTATCCAAACGTCTGTCTCCACACGTTGAAACTTTCACATGCACATGCTGTGTGTGTGTACACAATCACACACGGACACAAGCTGTGTGATGGGAATATGGATTTACATGACTCTGCAAGGTTACTGGGTCAAGCTGGTCTAATGCACACACACACACACACACACACACACACACACACACACACACACACACAAACATCACACACACAGGAAGACAGCGGCTACATGAGAAGCTTTCAAGCTCCCAGATGTTTGAAACATGAGTGTTTTTATGAGCAGCACGGGGAGCCTTTAGTGAGGTGTGCATGTGTGTATTGATGTGGTGTGTGTGTGCACGTTCAAAAGTTCAACTTCAAAGAGACGAGTATAACATGTCAATTTAACTGTGTGTGTGTGTGTGTGTGAATGGGTATATTTGCTAATAGCTTTTAAGAAATAGAGTTTTCCTGTCAAACTGGAACCCCTCTCTCACGCAACAAACACAAACACACATCACAGTGAACACACCCTCAGTGACTTGCATGCAGAGCTGTTTCAAGTCAGTTGAGACGAGTTTAAGTGAAGTAAAGTCTTTCACAATAAATCTCAAGACAGTCCCAACCCTGGAACACAGACTGGTAACATGGCAGTAAAACTATACCATTTAAACATATATTTACATGTTTTGGTGTGTATATGATTTATTCCTACCTTAAGTCTTTGAATCGGTTCAGTACATCGCCTCAGCTGGCAGCAGCGAAATGGCTGCAAACGCTGCAACTACGACGTCCACTGAAAGTGCTGACAAGCTGAGTTTGTTATTCTACGTCTCTGACAACAACACAGGAACGTTTCCTACGGAGATAGACCTTTTTGTTAAATTACAAGTCCTTCTGTAAGCAGAAAGACTTCTTCAAGGTGAATTCTCACTCTGAAATCCAGCGAGGTGAGAGGTTACAGTTTATATATTCATTTATGTATGTGTTTATTTGACAGGGACAGTGTACAGCCTCTCAGCTGTATCAAAGTTAGCTATAAGTTACCTAATATCTGCAGTCCCTGGGCAGGAGACAGAGGCAGTTCTCTAGGTAAACTTCAAACTCTTTCTCCCCAACTTCTCTCCAAGTCCACAAGATTTCAGAGCGAGACTTGTGTTTCTGGTTACAAAAAGGATCTTACTCTTTAACAAAAAAAGGTCTGTCTCTGTAGGAATCATTTCCATAATGTTGCCTACCTCAACCTTTCAGTAGTGAGAAGCAAGCACTTTTAGTGGATATAACTTTGACCTTGGAGTTGCCCCAGAGGATTACATTGCAGCCATTAGAGCTGTGTTGCTGCTGCCAGCGGCGGAGATCTACCGGACTGATTGCACACTTTTGGTAAATATGAAACATTTACACATCTACAACATGTAGATATAGGGCCCAGGTTTAAAAAGAACTGTATCTGAGCAAGTCTCAAGTTCATGAGTTTTGCGTCCTTTAGGACTGCAGCTCTGATGCAGCCACCAAGCGTGTAAAAGTACAGAAGTCAAGAAAACAATCCGTTCAAATGGAAAGGGCCAGTCTGTTGTCGGGGTGACTCTGATGTGGATAAACAGAGTACGGGCTGTACGACGGACGGTGGCTGTTCTTGTGAATGATCACATGCTTGTGTGAATGTGGCAGCACGTGCATGTACGGTCCAATGTTTTTATGCCAGTGTGTGTGCGGATGTGAATGTACGTGAAACCCACCTTCCTTACAGTCATGTTTGTTCTCATGCAGTACAAAGCCATGGCGACACTGACAAACGTAAGAGCCCACTGTGTTGATGCACTCGTGCTGGCAGCCGCCGTTGTCCTTGCTGCACTCATCTTTGTCTGTGAGAGATACACATGCAACACATCACTCATGTGAAGACAGCAAAAGAGACGAGGTGGAGGGAAGCAAAGGGTCAAGCAGGGCAGAGGAGTGGAAGGATGAAGGGGAAGGGGAGGAGAGTTTTTGAAAAATCGGACGATAAGAAAAGGAGAAACAGGAGAAACAAACAGTGATATGAGGAGAGGACCAGACAGAAGTCAAATCAAACCAGGAAGTAAAGTTCAACAAAGAAAATTAAAGTACAATTAAGAGAAAGTGGCAGATAAATGAATAACTGTCTCTGGGTACAACAGGCCTGTCAAGCTTTGGATTTTACGATAGAGAGTTATAGACGAAATGCTTTTTCGGCTGCAATACCGCAAGTGGCCACTGGGCAAAATTGGAAGCAAGGCTGAGCAGCATCGACAGACCCTGGTCCATAAAACGTTCGTGTTTCTGAAATTAAACTACAAACTGCTGCACGGCTAACGTTAGCACTCCTGGCTAACAAGCGTACCACATACAACAATAACCGGAACGATGAAAACATTAATTATCTCAGTGTTTTGTCTGTTCCTGTAGTATAAAATAACCACAGTAAGTAGATAGTGACTAATGGCAACTGATAATAACTGTTATAATGCTAAAAGTAAGAAACAAAGGGTACTAAGTGTGAGAGAATCGCTGAAACATACTACTGGGCACTAGCTGACTGAAATGTGCATCTGCTGATTAAAGCTGCTGTAGTGTGATAATGTGAAGTGTGAACCAAATATACAACACTTTTATTGTTCAGATATAACGGGATGTATCAAGGAGGGGAGTGAGTTATCAAAAAGCCTGAAGGCCAGAGTTTCTCAGAGCCAGTGATACGGATAGAGGAAGAGCACCTGTTTAAAAAAAACAAAGCGAGGCGAAGAGCAACTGGTCGACGAGCAGTTCTGCACGTACGCTAAAGCTTCACGCAGGCGCAGAAGGTCGAACGGGGATTTTCCATGGAGAAATAGCAGATCCCGTTCTTTTTTGCTGGCAAATAAAGTCCTACTGCGCTCAGCCTTGAAGATTCCTGGTGACTTTTTTGATCTTTGAAATCTTTTGGACCAACTGAGAAAAGTGAAGTTGATTTACGACATTCCCATGCAAGGACAAGTTTCTGAGGACCAACTTCAAACTTTACTTCATGCATGTGGTAATCAAATATATAAAGATCCTTTATGGGGTTCTCTTTTTAAAGGTGTTATTCATAAGAAAATTGGAAATGAGACTCAAAAATGTACTTTTCGAGTCTGCAGATTGTGTTTTCAGATAACTCAGGTTTAGCTTATCCCGAAGTCCAGAACTGAAGAGCCTGCTTTTGTTTACCTCTGTGTAAAATCGGGGACGAACTGTTTGAAGAATTACTAAGAGGTTTGAGTGGTAAATCCGCTACTGTAATCATTGTAAACTCAACATGTGCCACGCTACGGCGGACAGCTTGACCAACGTAGCTACAGCTGGCTAACTAAGGGGAATGGGGCTTGTCAAAAGTTGCACTGAGCAGAGTCATCACAGCTTTAAATATCCTATGCAGCCCAACTGGTCTGAAATACTAACATGCCAAAAAAAAGGTTAGAGAGAGGGAAATGGTAATAAAAGAAAACATTAGCCAAAGTTAGCATTAAAGGCATCAGCAGAAAACAACAAAGGGTTAACTTAGTTGGCCTGTAAGTCTGTGTGTGGTTCCGTTGGCCTGTAAAACTGTCTTTGTGCTGCTCTTTGGGTTCACAGTTACGATACGCTCTGCAGCCGACCTCTGATCTTGGCTCTGAAACATCTCTGACCATAACAGCTGTTTGCAGATCAGCTGGGTGCTCCTCGAGCCAGACCACCGCAGCTAAATCAGTCTGATGTGGTCACCGAGCCAGCTGAAGGGGAAAACTGCAAAATGTGACGAGAGCTTCTGTCGTCACATTTGGATCTAAAGCTACTGGAGACCTACTTCTCTGTGAGTGTAAGTCCACACGGTACATGGTAGGATATGTGGGCCGTTAGGGTTGTCATGGTGACGCCTAAATGTAGATCACAAATTCTTCCCCATAAATAATTTGATACGATTTTTGCTCCATAAATTTACATACAAATAAGGAGAAGTGACCTCTTTGAGAGAACAGTAACGCCTCACTGCTGTATCTGAGAGGGTTGCTTCTTATGATTGTTTTGGCAATTAATACCTCTCTTGGCCCAAATAACTGCCTCAATAACACTACTGGTAATAGAGTGCACTGTTTTAGGGTTAAATCAGTCGAAAAGTTATGTGTATAACAGGGCAATTAAAACAATAACGGTAAGATGGTTTAGTCGGATTAGTTGGTACTGAAAACATATTTACAGCTACAACTACAAGAATAGTTTGACATGTCAGGGAAATACATGGAATTTGCTTTCTTGTTGAGAATTATATGAGATTTAACGGGGTTAAATCAGGGTTGTGGGAAATAATCCTGCACTTAAAAAAAACACAACTTTTCGTGTTGATTTGTTGGCTTGAGATGTGCTCATACACAGAGTTTGAGACAGAGCCAGGACAGCTGTTTTCCCCTGTTCCCAGTCTTACTGCTGAGCTAAGCTAACTGCTGTCTGCTGGCTGGAACTTGATATGTCATGCCTCCATCTAATTAGCAAGCAAATTTGAAGAAATACAATGCAAAGTAGGTAGGTTTACCATAAATTAGGTTATAGACAGTATATATAGCAGCGTAGTTTGATTAGAAGTTGGTGAAATAGGAAACATTATGAATGGCTGTAATAAACTGAGTGGAAAAAGTAGAGGTCGACAAAACAAAACCAGCTGCCTCTCCATCTAAAGGAGAAAACTGGAGAGAGATTTGACAGCTTTTACTAAGTTTTAATTATCCTTTAATGTAAGCTGAATATTGGTATTTATAGCCAGGAAGAAGCTGACAACAGAAACAGCTTTAAATGTTGTCATGTCCATCAAGCTCTTCTAATGCAATACTTTAACATGCTAATGAAATATGTTGCTGGTAAAACAACTACGTGTTCATCTAATTCTTGGCAAGAAAGCAAATATGTTTATTTGCCAAATTGTCCTAACTTTTTCCACACTCTCTGATAGTATCATACATTTCCTGGTTAAGCTTGTCATTAGATTGATATTGAAATATTCGAAACCCAAACTTTTAATTGCATTTACCCGTAATTCACCCGAACATATTTGGTTTCTTTAGAAGACGACTCACTGGTGGGCTGCTGCTGGTTGAGAAGATAACATTTTAAAAAATCGGAACTGAAAGAATCAACACAACTGAGTTGCTTTCTCGCATCTCGGCCATTTCTTCCTCCCTCGTCCTTTAATTTGTGGCTTCTTCAAATCACACAGCTTCCCCCTCAGTTCAGCTGAGTGATGACAAAGGCCCTTCAGTGAAGCTGAACACTGGAGGAACAGAGGCCGGAGGTGAAAGGAGCGGGGAAGACTCAGTCTGTGTGTGTGTGGGGGGGCGCCACGTTGACAACAGTGAAGGTGTCAAGAGACAGAAGCAGCGAGGTGGGGATTTAGAGATGACCGCACAGGCAGACGGAGCATGTGCAGAGAGAGTGTGGGAGACAGAGAGGCGTGTGTTTGTGAGTGAGAGACAGATTCCTATAAAGAGATGTGAGATTAGACACAGACGCCGAGTCTCACCTCAACTCAAGAGCTTGTGAATCAAACTAGATCTGCTTTTAATGAAACCACTAAATCCTCCTCTCTGTGTGTGTGTGTGTGTGTGTGTTCGTGTGTGTGTGTGTGTGTGTGTGTGTGTGTGTGTGTGTGTTTGTGTCTGATGTGGTATTACGGTGCTATTGTGGGCTCAGTCTCACCCTATCACAGGCTAAGAAGCTTTGCAGTTGATGCTACACCGTGTTCATTGTAGCTTTCTTCGGGTCAAGCACACAATGTCCACACGCACGCACACACGCACACATGCACACTCACATGGATTAGTAGTGTGTGGGAGGCCGAAGGGACCTCCCTAAAGCTGCTGGACCTTTGCCAACCAAAAGCTATCCCTGGAAGCTTCTGACAATAGCAGAGACACTCGCACAGCAACTTTTGACACACACGCATTATCTTTATCTGAGTAAGTAAATTCTCTGTGAAATCGAGCTCCACCGAGCGGTTTAACTTTCGTGTCCCAGATGTTCGACGAGGAGTTGATTTTTGAAGAGCTCATCCAGCCGACAGCTTTACTTTCTCTAAAGGAGGAGGCGGCGGTCAAAGTGTTAGACGGAAGTTGCCTTTCGGATCAGTTTCTCTATTTCCCTTTTAGTTACTGTAAATCTTTGAGAGGAAATTTGATCTTTTCATCAGGACAACTTCCTAAAATTGTTAGAATCTAATGTTTACATCCAACAAATTCATCCCTGCAGCGAGGAGGAGATGTTTGTTGTGTTTTGGCGGGAGGATCATAGTGCTGTCCCAATTCCATACAACATACTAACTGAATTAAGTCTAATTTAATTTAATTCAATTTGTTCAATAAATAGTGGACAGTTGTGACTTTCTGGAACACATTTGAAAATAAACAGTCATAATTTGTATATTTTGGAGACATGAAACTGACTGTAGCTTCCCAAAGTTTCCATTTGATGTCTTCCAATGATCACCAATTTGTTTTACTACACACAGTTTAATATTTTCATTTTTTTTCATATTTTCACTATGAATAATAGTTAAAGGTGGAATATGTAAGAATTTAAGTTTAAAACACAAAAAAACTTTAAATTATTAACACAATGTAAAGAATTTCAAAGAATGCCACTTTGAGTTCAAAGTCTAGACCACTAGCTGCATGGCTAACTGAGCTAATTAGCTAAAAGCAGCTGCAGTTTGCAGCAGTTAGCAGTTACTTTGGTGATATCTCGCCCACTATCTGTTGAATAGTGAGTCAGAGAGGTGACCAATTCTTACATATTGCACCTTTAAATTCTCTAAAATTGTAGAAACAGGTTTCCAGGCTCATTTTTCATACTGGTTGCACTGATGTGACTTATAACTTTTTAATTGAGGTGCACCAGCACATTAAACTAGTTGTACCCAATACTACATTTGAAGTTAATTTCCTAACACGTTATGCGAAAGACTGTAAACGGTGTAAATACATGTGATCCTTCACTTAAATCACATGCAACAATAAATTGCCATAATCTCCATTGTTTAAAAAAATAAACTTCTAAACTTCAGGTGCACCATTGTGACCTTGCACTTGACAGTTTTTTGGTGCACGAGTACCAAAAAAGTGGCACCCTGGAGCCCTAAAAAATGGGTCATGAGATTGCAACTGTAAACAAAAATCATATAAATTATTTAAAATAATCAAAGTTATATTTAAACACATGAACTTTATTTTAGAAGACCAAATGCTTCATATATCTAAAACTAGGAAATACCATGTGTTTCTGATTTCAACTGCAGCTTGCTTAATTCAAACCACATAAATTTGTATAATGATATATGTTGTTACTGTATTCTCGGTAACTCAGTAGTATTATTATATAACATGGAATCGGGACAGAGCACATGTTTCCCTCTTGAGGAGAATGGATTCAATAATGATCCACGCAATTAAAACAGGATCCATCCATTCCCTCATCACACGTTAGACCGAAGCCAATCAGAGATGCCGAATGTGAGGTCCTGTTACCTCTGACCTTTGATGAGGTTGCCAGCTTGTTGTTGACGTGGCCACGAGCGGGAGAGCGGCCGCGCTTTATGTCCTGGCATGACTCAAACACAATCATGCGCTCCTGACACGGAGCCAGCCTGTCTGATGGAGAGAGGGGCAGAGCGCAGGGTGGGTGCAGGCGGCCTGAGAGCCGGGGCGGAGGCTCAGGAGACACAGCATGACAGACGGACACATCACATGTACACAGGCAGGAAAACACAGGGGTATGCACACACATATGGAACTTTCCACAAATACTTACAACCATGCAAGTGAACATACACACACACACACACACACACACACACACACACACACACACATACACACACAAATCAACTCACAGTGGAGGTGGACAGAAGACGCAACCTGTTGTTGATATTTAATAGAGATAGAGATGGACTGATTGAAATAACTTCTTCAATTTCGATCTGTATGCTCAGTTTGTTCCGGACTAGATACACTGCTCTGACCACCCCCAACAAACACACACACACACACACACACACACACACACACACACACAGATGTAACACACGTGCCTTACCTGAGAAGAAGTGAGCTTTGAATCCTTTTTTGGACACGGTGTTGTCTGACTTGAACTCAATCCTCATGTTGTTGTATTGAGACGTGATGACCTCAGGGACCTCGGTGCCGCAGTATTTACCGTGCAGCTTAGAGTCGGATGAGAGGCCGCTTCGCACTTCCACGTAGTCGTATTTACACACCTAAACACACAAATAAGGCTCTTAAAACACACATTCACGAGGCGGCCACTTATAGAGGACGAAAACCGCCGTGATCAAATACTTTACCATTTAATTCAAACTTTTCCGTATCAGTAAAAACATTCTATTTATGGATTTATTTCTGCTTTATTTTCCCTTTGCAGTTTTCCCATCTTCATTTCCCCAAACAAATTTAATTCAGATTTTTGTTTTCATTTAATTTTACATTTTAAATACCAATCAGTTCAATTTTACAATTTATTTATTGATTAACAGGTCTTTTTTCTCCATGCGTATTTCCCCCAACATATTTGTTTCTGTACTTTCCTCTAACCTTTCTTTATGCCTCTCTGCTTCTTTACAACAATGAGGGGGGCTGCAATTCAAGGAACGCATTTAATGACATATTAATTCATTTATTGAGCAAGTTTTGATTTTTGACTATAGTTGGCATCTCCCTTTTCCTTTCATGAACGCACAGACACACTCACCTCATTTCCCTCCAGCTCGAAGGCCTCAAACTGCATGGAGATGCGGTACTGTGTGGGCGCGACCACCTGCCACACACAGTTCTTGTTGGGTGGATACTCTTTTGGCCAACCGGGAGTGCTGATAGTCCCGTTCAACTTGGAGAGGAGACCACCACAAGCCGCTGAAAACACAGAAACAATTCAGCCACACATACACAACAAGGAATATGTTTCACGTTTTACCAGCCACAGGGACAGAACTGCATAGAGAAAAAGCTGGAATTTGGAGCCAGTTCATTAACATTGTGGTGGGAGCAGGGTTTCCCCTCATCCAGCCAAACCACATTGTACATTAGCGGGTGGTGCAGAATCTGGTCAATGCTTAGTCATTTGTTTTGGCAATTCACATTTCTAATTCACAGTTGTTAACTATTGCATTCCAAGCCGCACCAACTGGACCCCATCAAATCCCGTAGTTTCCCAACATGTAAAATAAAACAGCTGTCATGCTTGAGAGCCTGGTTTTGTGCAACGAGGAGATTCTACTGCCATATTTTTGATGAACACAGCAGCTATTTCGGTCACGAGGGTCGTCTGTCGGATATGATGCTCTTAAGAATGGAATGTGGAGGACAATCAGGTGCGTCATCGGCTGCAGAATGTGTTTCTACTGATGATGCCACTGGGAATATTTGTCATAGAGGAACCAGATTCAGCTCAAAGGAAGAGTGAAACGTGTTTGCAAAGTCATTACTGCTGATCTTTTGTTTATGTGGCAGGAGGTAACGGGACCTCAAAACACCTGTAGAGTTCACGAAAGGTTTTCCTCAAACAACAACACAATTTGTCACAGCACAATACGGCACGTTATCTCGCCTGACTCACATTTATTGCGCCGTACTTGACCTTGATCAGCCCCTCTACCGCATGTGAGCGGGAATTGCTCCAAGAATTTCTCCTTTTTGAGGTTGGCATGGCGAATTTCTTTACAAAAGTGAGCCCAAACATGACTGTCATTGTATACACAGACTGAGACTTTCAAAATCCACGTTCTACATGATTTTCCCACACATTTATTCACTGGGGATGCCAAAAAAAACACGACTGCTCTTCAAAGATATACAGCAAAACCACATTTAGGGCATTTCACTAGCAGAGGATTTTCTCTCTCTGCGTCAGAAGTGGTTTATTCAGTTGTTTCAGTATGTGGGTCATTACGGGCAGTTAATTTATTTTCATGGGATTAGAGGACCTTCACAGCGTTTGTGGCATTGGAGCAGCGAGGCATGTGGCTTTGTGTCAGAGAGATGTTTTTTCCTGTTGATGGAGGCTGTTCGGATGTTTTTTTTTCTGATGACTTAGACTCATATCCTACAGAAACACACAGAGGCTTACAAAGGAATGCACACATACAAACATGAATTCAGCATCACGGAAGCGCGCACACACACACACACACACATATGATGGAGGACACAGAGGAGAACACTAACCATGTGATTTCTGATCACATCACAGT
>OMLP01019152.1:62913-79339 GCA_900302685.1 Spondyliosoma cantharus
ACGCAGAAAGAGTCACCAAACTCACCCGCAGGGCCTGTAGGTGAACACGATGTAGCTTTCCTCGTCTGTCTTCTCAATGAAAGTTACGCATGTCTGTTTCTCCCAGTGACGCATGGCCTGCTTAAACATGGCCCTCTGACTGCCTGAAACACACACATTTCACATCCTGCGTTTACACAATCACACGTCGCTGTGTGTTTGACTGTTGAGCAGTGCGGGCAGCAGTCCAGTTGGGTTGCTTACCAGTAAAGTTTCCTCCTATGACGTAGGGAATGACTCCTCCGGGCCATATCCTCTCAGCTCGGGATGTGGCCGCTCGGGGTATACGGCTCTTCATCACTTTCCCAGTCTTCCCACCTTTCCCGGATTGGCTCTTGGGATTGGGAGCTCCCTTGCTGGAGTTCTTGGGGAGATAGTCTAACAGAGCGAGAACAGAGAGAGATCCAACCGTATCGGTGTTATGTGTGTTCAAACAGAATAAATTACAGGTCTATTATTGCACATAACAGTTCATAAATGTGGTCTGAGATTATTGGATCTGACTATTTCTTATTATATGTGACCTTTAAGAGTTTGTTCTCAGATCAGAGGGTAATAAAACTCAGACAGATATAGCTCTGCAATAAACTGATTTATTAAACCTTTAAATTAAGGTTTCTAATGTAAACTGAATAAGCTGAGCGGTGCTAAAGAAGGTTATGTGGTAAAGAAGGAAAGCAATCTTGAACTGTTAAAAGTCCATCAACACTTGGACTATTGAAAGCAACTTTATTATAAAACTGACGCATTTCAGTCTGTCTCCTAAATCAGGGAATGTTTCTGACTGAAATAACGGGGCTCGGTGTATCAATGTTTAGACACTTCACATGTATTAATCACTTTCTTATTGGCCATATGTGAGCGTATTGAAACATGACGTGAAAAATGAGACCCTCCCCGTCTCTCTCGTTTGTTTAAGTTGTCTTAAAGCTGCTGGACTGTGGATTTCTTTGTGAAGGACGCGGGTCAGATTTTCCACGACAGTCCAAAGGATGTAACGCACATTCTGGAGCGCCTCGTCTCAGAGCCTCTCTCCATTCCACTAACAGAGCAGCTCACTTTAGTTTATAACTTAACTACTGGCTTTCAGCAAAACGCAAAACTTCCACAGGGCCAGACATTTTTTTCATAAAGAATTATGAAATATTCCCTCATGTTGGAAAAAACCCTATCTCCCAATATTAAAGAAAGTGAGAGGAAATTCTTGGATCTGTCCCTGTATCTATTCTGGGATGCAACCCATCCTTCATTGAGGTTTCAAGGAAATCAGTTCTTCCGTAATCAACCAATCCACTTCAAGGACACGGGTGAAAACATAACCTCCTTGGCGGAGGACACGGACATTCTCCATGTAATGAAGCTTGAAGAAATGAAGGACAAGTGGTTTGCATGGTTTGGGTCATATTCACATTATAAGAGAAAAACAAGGCTGTTGTGCTCTACACAAACAGGATTCTTGTGGAGAACGGTCGGCTGTCTGGGAGGTTTATTGGTGCCAAATGTTGATTTGCAAATGCGCAGTGTTTGTCTCTCATCATTAGCAAGTTTTACGCTGACACAAAAGGATTTCTTGCCACGACCCACACACGACAATTCCGATATCATGGTTAGATCACCAAAGAGGTTCTGACAGCCTTGGCGACAAGCGCGGTAGCTACATTTTATGGTTGACATTTTCGGCACGCAAATACTCTCAGTTTGACAACAGAACAACTCTCATCTGGTGCTTAATTCATCTCATCACGATATTGAAATCAAACTTGTAGAGACTTGCTTGAGATTGTCAGCTATTACAATAACAACTGAACCGATCGCTTCACAGAAGATGTAGGATGCCGTTGTGGCCTCTCTGCAGGAAGTTGAAGCATATAGGACTGATGGTTTGTTGGATAAAACATTTAAACTGTGTCTTTGGCAACAGAAACTAGCGTGTGTAGTAAAGTTTAGAGTCCTTACCTAAGCCGAACCTACGTATTCTCTCCAGCAGTAGATATAAAGATCCTCTCTTCTTAGAAATGTCATGTTCCTCCAGACCACCTGACAACACACAAGAGCCAAGAATCAAAACACGAACAATGCACAATAAATGCTGATATCCTCAGGTGGCCCCTTCTACTTCCTTCCTATTGCAGCCACTTTACTCTGCAGCCAATGGATGGATGGAGTTTTCGGAGGAAACATGAGGGAGAGCAATACATGATGATTACTGAGTGAGAGTGAGAGTGAGATGTCCAGTCCACTTACCAGATGTGTGCCCCTGCCGGGAGTGTGTGTGCATGTGTGTGTGCTGCGTGAGGTCTATCGTCCTGTCAATTTGGAACATGCGCAGGTCCTCCTCGTCTAGAGCGATGTCGCCCCAGAATGCAGCTGGAAGTTAAGAGAAAGACATCTGTTATGATCACACATGACAACAGTTACGCTCACATTACCAAATGTTGATGAGCAGCGTCACTAGAACAAGCAGTCTTTACATGTGCACTCTTTATCAAGTCCAACTTCAAGTGCATCAGCTCGTGGATTTTTCTAAATCTGTTTCCCTGTCTAAGGTCTCAGGTCTGTGTTATCTCAACGGGAACCAAGAAGATTATTTTGCTGCACCGTGTAAGAGCTGCACTTGCTCCTCCCTCATTACTACAGCTGAGGTGTGTTTAAAGGCCTTTAAACCCCAAATGATCCAGAGGAGCTCCAGAGCCAGCAAATCAGACTGTAGTTGTTCTATGGCAGATTATTGGTAAAAATGTGAGTGCAACTGTGTGGAAACCACCATCAATAAATGTAAGTACACTAATTGATTTCCGCATTAAAGCTTAAGTTCAACCAAAACCACAAAACACTTCTGGAGCTTCAAAGAGTTTGAGCTTGTTCGGACACATTTTTCCAAAGCTAAGAGGTACCGAATTGATTTGAAAGGATGTCATTTACGCCCTTTTTGAAGAAGAAACATTCACTGCGACTGTAAGCTAAAAGCATTAGCTGAGTCCGAGAAGGACACAACAACAACAGCAACAACAACTCTTCGAGGACTTTGAAAAGGTGTTGGAAGCAAGTACTGTGCATTCATTGACCACTTTTCTTCAACAGGTTGGTATTAATGCCAGCGAAGAAAATCGGATCCAGTAAATCGGATCACGTCTTGTACAGAATGATGTCCTGTTATTTTTATTTTTCGAGGCTGTTCAGGCTCGGATTTATTTGCACTTAAGTGTTCGGTTCAAGTACAAACTGTTTGACCCGCTAAGACCTCCTGTGCAGAGCTCTGATTAAGTGAATACAATGTGTACTTTCACATCGAGCAACAAGGTAGAACAATCGTAGTACAAATCACGTACAGGAAGTAGCTCAGGTGTTTTCTTTATCAGCGGAGGTTAAGTCATCAGATAAATTCAATCCTCTGGTTGTTGATTCCCTGACTTGTAGCAACATTGTAGTGTCACGCCAACAAATACACCTGATACTCATAAATATCTATAAACTTGTTTAAACTGTTTAATGTTAGTGGCCACAGAGCTGAGAGCAGCTTTGTGTCCCTCCCTCCCGTTCCTTCCCTCTGGGTCTTTGTCTGACGCACACACACACACACACACACACACACACACACACAGACAACCAGCCGCCCCCGGTGGTCTTACAGTGGTCTGATATCAGGCCATGTTTAAGCCTTTTGGCAAGTGTGACACTCCCACCACTATCCCCTCCACGCTTCCCTCCCTCCACTACAGCCTCACATCCTCCTTTCCTCCCTCTTGCCATACAATGATCCAGCCAAAGAATCTGGCGTTTTTTCTGTCCACGACCACTAAAGGATGTGTCACCCGACCCATGTCTACAGTACATTGAAACAGTAAAAGTCTCTTTCCGTTCCTCGTCTTTACCGGCCATAGAGAGATCCTTTCTAACACGACGGATAAATACATTTTTGGCAATCTCTCAGTCAAATCAAGTAGGTATTTCATTTGTTTTTATCCCTCCCCTGCATCTCAGCAAGACAGTGTTGTCTGTGGAAACACACAGAAAGAATTTTGTGCGAAAACATTTGCAACTTTGGACGATATCCACTTGATCTGAGTAACTCACACTGCTGAAGACCAATATCAAATTGAATGATTACAGGGAACAATAAGTCATTCACTCAATGTGAACCTATCCTGGATATGTTCTACTCTTTCCATCGTTCAAATAAACAGCAAATTGAGACCAGTTAAACCCTTAAGTTTCCCTTTTTAACGTCTGGTGATAAAGTCGTGTTCAAGGAAACAAACGACAGTCTTTTTATTTTGAAATGGAGGAAACCACATTCTGACAGTACGCCGTTCTCAGAGATAGCCTACTCTGTTACCACAATTTAACTAGCATAATATTTCTTGATGTTTCCATCTTCCCTGAGTAATTGGCCTCATGACAGAAACTTCAAAAATGCCCTGGAAAAGCCTGTCTTGGGCAAAACAGCGAGGTGCGCCTGCGAAGCAGATATGATATGTACATGGCTGTCGCTCACACAGCCCTCAGCATCACGCAAAGCACATCTTGGATCCCATGTTCACCCACTTTCTTTAGCTTCTGTCTCCCCCTCCTAACATATCTACAGTAAATCTCCCAGCCTCTAACAATGAACAGCTGAACGATAACCATCGCTAAATGATTAGCTGAGTGGAGTTACTGCCCTCCACGGGGATTCGAGACACTAATACATTAACAATGGCATGGGAGAAGCTTGTCACTTAGCTAATCAGGATTGCCACTAAAGGAAATGGGGGGTCAGAGTGCCATTGTGCTTGACTCTGTGCTATTGTTGAGGTGAGGAGCATAACCACAATGACCACAGATGGTTTGCAAATCATGATATCAGATACAGACCAAACAGCGTGTGCTGCTGGACGTTGGTATATGATATGTCGGTTGGACAGATATGACGATGATGTTCCGATCTAAATGTCGACAACACTATGTAAGATTTACATGTAACACTGGTTTATAATAAGTTAAGACAGAGTTTTTCAGTACTGGTCTTCCCATGTTTTAGATATTTCCCTGCCGCAAAACACCTGATTCAAATAAATGGGACATGATCAGACTTTGGCACGGTTTGATGATGAACCGATCATTTGAATCAGGTGTTTGAAAGTGATTTAAGACAGGTAAAAATATCAAAAGTTCATATTTCAAGAGCTGGGACGTTGAATTTTTGTCATTTTTGCTTGAAAAATGACTTTAAAGATGAAATGATTGTGACAATAGCTGCTGATTCATTGATTATTCTGTAGATGCCATTCAACATGCGCTCTACTCAGTGCCACTCGAGTTTACGCTGCATCTTCAGTGACGCTTTTGCCTAAATCAGAGTGCACAAGTACACACAGGTGATATTCTTGGAGATGACCGATGTTTCATAAGCGAGTACACCATCACACAGCTGGCACAGGTGCAGTTGTAAATGAGGTTCGATGAGGACAAAGCAGTTGTGACTTAGTGATAACTAATGGGTAAGCATTAGTCACAATCAGTCAGATCAGTCCTTGTTATCTATTATATATTCATATATTATTAGATATTATCATTATTTGTAGTGTCACTACTCACTACAGCCTTTCTGACATGTATCTGTAGCTGGAAAACAGTTCTTTTTAAAGCAATGACGTGCAGATATAACAACTTTGTAGCATTATAAAAATGTGTTCCCTTTGTGAGAGAGATTTTTAACAAACCCATTCTCTGGTTGAAAAGTACAGCAGACATATATAAACAAGTTTTATTTGATTCCGAGGTTGATGTCCGTATAACTTTGCCATATAAAGCTACAAAAACATCACAATTACCCCAGCGCTTGCGCTAAGATGTGGTCTGAACAGGCGGTTGCAAAATTGTCGCGATGGAGGACACATTTTCTACCGACACTCCCCTCTATTCCAAACTCTCCCAAAGTGGTGTCATAACGAGCCACAGAAACTACCAAACGGGTGCAAAAAAAAGTCCACTTACACCTAAAACGAACCCACACTGCACCAGTAAAAGGTCATATCTCATATAAACATTGACCGTATCGCATTGCAGCTGCATCAGAGATGATATTCCCCTGGCTTTTGTTTCTATTTGCGGGACACTGTGTTTGTGACATTACACACCTTGTAGTTTTGGATATTTCAGGACAACAAGAGGAACTACAAGGACTAAAAGTTTCCCAGTGAAAACGAGCTGACACAAGCAGAGACACGGAGCGAGAAGAGGAGAGGGAGAGTAGAGTGGTAGTAAGTTTGGCCCATTGATTGTTGGGGTCTTGTTAATCCATAGAGATACCATAAATAGCCCAAAGTCAAGCCTGTGGGTGAGGAGGGGTGAGGACAGTGAGGCAGGGAGATGCAGGAGGAAAAGTATTGATCCAAAAACCCCAGGACGTCCCCGGAGACCTACATCATGCTGACCAGGGCCTTACTGTTCGCCCTTCAGCAGGGGCACTGCAGCAAACACACACACACACACACACACACACACACACACACACACACTCACACACACAAGAGTAATGCACCAAACACCAACTGAGAGGAAGACTTCCCTCACACCATGATGGCTGTTTGGAGTGTGAACACGCTGGTTTGTGTTGTATTGACCAACGTTTTAGGCAGACAGGACTAATCTAAAGAAATTAAAGCTCATCGTCCTGCAACAATGTGTCCTGAAATCATAACCTAAGCCTGAACAACACAGTAAACACAAATACTTAGCTGTTACTTGGTGCCCATGAAGGATCACATTAGCCTGATCATAAACAATTTCAGTGCTTGATTGTAATCCGGTAAAAGGACACAGAAACATATGATAAAAATAAATAAGCTTTTGTCACGGTTACTCATTACGTTTTTGGAGCTTTATTGAGATGGCATGTGTATCATGAAGTAAGTTGTTGAATGCTGCTGGACCGCGGATTTCTTTGTACCCAGGTCAAATTTTGCACCACAGTCCAAAGGATGTGACTTGTGTCTCTCGCCTGCCACTAACAGTGAGCAACAGTGGCTAGCATTAGTTTAGTTAGTTCCACAGAGCCTCTTCAATATTTAATTTATATTGTGCATTTGACTCAAAGTAATGTAAGTAGTAATGTCATTTCTATGTTATGATACGGGCAGAAGTGCCCGGTGGAATCTTGGGGCGACATTGACAATGTGATCAGAGCTATCCTGAAAAAGATCATCATTGCTCTCCGTGAAATGAATAAATACAAGTTAAATTCAATAAATAAACTGATGCTTTGGTTTTCTCTCTCTCACTCAACTTTGTCTCCAAAGTGTGACTCCATTGCTGAAAATATTTTGTCCTTCACGGAAAGAAACGCGCCGATTTAACGAGTGTCGCTGTGACCGAATTCGTCACGGATGGAAACACACGAGTGAACAGAAACATGAGTTAATGTACAGATACTTATATTGATATACACATTATTTTAGTATCAGTACTGTACTATTCTGCACTTCTTTTTATTTGTTACAATAAGAAATTCACGTGGCCCTTTGACATTTTACACACTACAGTACAATACTGTGGAGAATTATTCACTGCTGAGTTACGTGCTCATGCTGCGCTCACTGGGGTGTATCTAACACAAAAACACACACACACACACACACTCTCTCACTAAGCTCCTCATTAAGCAAATATAAGGTCACACTGTAGGTGGGCTAAGATGTGTGTGTGTGTGTGTGTGTGTGTGTGTGTGTGCGCGTGCGTATGAACATGTGCAGGTGTACGGGCCCTTTCACTTGTATGATATTATTATACTGTATGTAACTGCGACTGTGAACGTGCTGTAATATTAAAAAAAGGATTATCTCGCCCCCGTTTGAGGATTTTCTCCAAAAGTAATCATTGTGCGAGCTGCTTGATCCACATTAACCCTTCGGGAGCAACAACAGGTGCTGCAGTTCAAACGCTGCGATACAGTGCTGCAAGAAACCTGTCGCCAAGTAAACCACTGTTTTCCTGCGGTATAGTTCGCCTGACACGCGCTTGCCTCTTATATTTTTGAAGTGGCTGCAGCGACATGTCTCTGTGTGATCAGTTATTGTTACCATTCATTCGAGAAGAAGAGAATTAACAGGCTACTATTTTTGATAATCAGTTAATTATTTTATTTAAGGGTTTGTTTTTTTTAAAGCAAAAGTGCTCCAAATTTACTGATTCCAGCTTCTAAATTGTGAATATTTATTGTATTTATAACCTTTTTATTATAACTCATAAGTAACTCATATCTGTTGGTTGGACAACAATGGAAAATGGAAAAAAAATGAATACTGATTGACGTTCTGCACTGAATGTTGGTATTCGGTGTAAATCGAAAAAACGTGTTCCTCTGCAGAAGTTTCTTTGAGTGTTATGATACTTGTCTCTACTCAAAATCTGTTACGACTGCACTCTAGAAACCGAGCTCGCCACAGCCTTCACTACAAACTGAGACTACTGCTTTAAGATGGGATAAAAATGTACCACTTGGTTGTGTAAGGTGTTGTCAGGAGATGCTGGAGACGATAATGTCATCGGTCAGAAATGTGATTTTAGAGAAAAAAAATGTAGAAGCTCGGTCCAAGTTCAAAAAGTTCACACCTCCACCCTCCTGCAAGAATGTGTGTAAGACAGAGACAGAGAGAGGACGGGATATTCTCAACTTCTGTGGCATATGATGAAATAATCGTGCGTGTTTTTGAGTGTGTGTGTGTGTGTGTGTTTGTGTTATGGTGTCGGCAAATAAAGAATAAAATTAGAGATAAGATGGATCTGCTAAGCTGCAATTTTTACCACACACCTGGTTTAAACACAGTCCTTGACAGAGACTGAAGACCCAATTGCACACCTCGACACTGACACATCACTGTGTTTTCCTCCAGTAAAGTGTACGTGTGTGTGTGTGTGT
This sequence comes from Spondyliosoma cantharus, assembly GCA_900302685.1. Lineage (NCBI taxonomy): Eukaryota > Metazoa > Chordata > Actinopteri > Spariformes > Sparidae > Spondyliosoma > Spondyliosoma cantharus. The sequence continues at coordinate 71,852 of OMLP01019152.1, forward strand.
GTGTGTGTGTGTGTGTGTGTGTGTGTGTGTGTGTGTGTGTGTGTGTGTGTCTAGAGATAAGAACAGGCAAGTTTCTTCATGCATGAACACAGCTAAAAACAGATGGCAGGAGCAGCGAGGCAAACAACTGGACACCTGAAATGACCGAGAAATCAAGCCCAGACCGATCAAAAACAAATCCAATAACATGGAAGTACTGTCAGTCAGCCATCAGTTCCCAACGAGAACTATTCATCTTTTTGTTTTTGAAACATAAATCACCAGGCATCCGCCTGTGTTTGTGCTGTTGTGCAATCTCTACAATCTGACAAGAGACTGAAAACAAGTGCCAGCTGTGGACAGCGCACCAAATATCACGTTGAAGCTGGAGTAAAATTACAGAGTAAGGGTAATAAAAAGAGGACTTAGAATCAAAAGGTTCACAAGCTGCTTTGCAAAATCAGTCCCTGTGTTTGTCGCTCTGATATAGAATTTAAAATGTAGATAATTATAATATTCAAGGCAAAATTAAAGTAACATCTGCAACCTCACAAGAGTGCGCATTTAAAAAAGAAAACACTCCGCCACATAAACTGAGGGGAATAACAGGCAAAGAAATGTTCAGTGTGAGACAAAAATAACATGATATCATATGACAGAGAGAGAGAGAGAGAGATCTGGTGTAACCTCTTAATCACATTACTGTGATACTGAGATTCCTCTCCAGCAGGTCATGGGTTTGGCCAGACATTGTGACGGGACACGATCATGGCTTGATTTAACCGTCAGGGTGCCCTGCGTGTGCACCCAGGGGCCCGGCGATGAACCGAGATCAAATCAAAGATTTTTTTGTGTGGATGGTGAACGGTCGTGTTCTGAATGTGCGACTGCATAACTGCGCTGATTAGAAAAAACACTTCTTTGAGGTCTGAAGTAAAAACAGTGTAATTACTGGGAAAAATGAGTTTCATAGATTACAGTGAGAGATGAGGTTTAGACATGACATCTTACACAGCTGGCTGATATTCAAGCCGATTCAAAGCATCTGTAATCATTATTTTATTAATAACAATCTATTCTGTATGTAGTGATGAATCTGCAGAGGCTTATCTTCTCATTCTGCAGCTCCACATGGCTTTATAGAGCTTCATACTGAGTTTGAGCTCACGGTTTAGCTGTCAAGCCTCAGCTTTACTGTTTTGATTCACTCTCAATGCTCCCATTGCCTTAGCATTTTCCTCAGGAGCTGGTAGAAACCAAAATCAGAGCTAAAAAGCCTGAATTTTGGAGAGGCGGTGAGAAAAATTATGTTGCTTCGTAACTTCTGGATGTGTAACTGCTAACAAGCTCTCCATGTGAGCTTAAATCTGATGATGTGTCAGTGTTGTGTTCATGACAGGATAAACTAGGGAAAACATAAAAGATGAGGCTACCTGTTTGGAAAAGCTGTATTGTGATTGTTTACATTCAAGTGCATTATGTAGTTTTCTAAGTAGCTGCGTTTTATGTAGATAATACTTGACATAACGCTGTATCTTGCACACTTGGTGTGACAGACAATATGCCTACACAGAGGTCTTACATATTACTTTAAAAGTTTAGCGTATGGTGCCTCTGGAAATCCTCCCAAACAGGATTTGCAGTATTAGTATAAATAATGTGGGGATGTCTGTTTGAAGTAGCCTAAAACTAGCCATTGTTTGAGGGCCATCGACTGTACATCCGTGAAGATAACTTAAGGCAAGACTGGTTGTCCTTGACTTAGGGACCCCTCCCTCCTCTGTGGCCCTTCCTGAGGTTTCTTCCATCTTTTTTTCACCCTGTTTTTTTCTCAATAAGGCATTTCCTCACTTGAATCGAGGGTCTAAATACAGAGGATGTCCTTCCTTGTAGATAACTGTATATGCTAAGGTTGTTAAGGTCTAAGTATTGATACTTTGGCACCACATGCTTAATAACATTGAAAGTGCAGACACTATAAAAAAAAACTTTCTGGTATCGAAAGAGGGACCAAATATCTTGTGGCAAAGTTTAAAATTCAGTTGTGACAAACTGTTTTTGCACATTTGCACGCTAAACACAGCAATATTTGTTAGGACATAAAAATATCAACCCACGCAGGCGCCTAGCTAAGAGTGCTCAGCTGTGCGTCATACATCACGGAGACTCTGCATCTGTGAGCACAGCTGGGTTCCCACAATACCGGGGAAAGCTGAAAAAAAAAGCGTTTGACCGTAAGGAGAAGGTTTCCTCGGTCAATAATGGGTGTAAGCGAATGATTCTTGCTTCTATAAATACCATCAGGAAAAGCTAGGTGACATAAAAGCAGCCAGAGATTTAATAATTGAGCAATGCGTGGCAGGTGGGCGGAGTGACGGCGGTGCTGACTCATGGCTTCTGCAGCTCCGGAACAATGATGCTCCAAAACAAACAGTCGGCTCTCAGCGCGGCCGCAGAGTTTGTGCTGAGGCGGGAATCCTGAGGAAGACTTCGGAAGCTCAGTGGCAGGAGCACTCTGCTCGGGAAAATCCTGTTTAATATAATATGAGTGAGACCGCTCGTCCTCTCGCTCACACACACACACACACACACACACACACACACACACACACACAACGCAGCCACAGTGTCAAACACATGCATACACACACATTGCTCCAGTTTCCTTCCTACTGAGGAATGGGGGAAGGGGTGAACAGTAGCTGCAGCTCACTGTCACGACATGGTGGGCTAAACTCTCTGAATGAAAAACTCAAAAGCACACACACACAGTCTACACGGGCACGGGCGCACACACATCCAGCTGTTTAAGATACACCTGGTTCACCGATATATACAAAAGCGTTCGTTAAACTTATATTGAAACAGCTGTGCGAACAGCTGCAATCACTGAAATGCCAGCCGATTCCAGAAGTACTGGTTGTTTTCACAAACGTTTAGAACTGTCCATACAGTCCACATAGAGTTATCACAAACTGTATTACAATTTAAAAACATTCATTTATCATTTTGGGCAGAATCGAAACTGACTTTTGTTTTCCTTCACAGGAAGTCACAGGAAGAACTGCAGTTCCTGGTAAGTTCTTGAGCCGTACAAACACACATCAACTAGAGGTTTCCATGGTTCTGCTGGCTGCTACTGACAGAGAGAGAGATGATGGACTTGGTTCTTCTCAAGTCTGGGTGTCAGCAGAGTAATGTCTAATACTTGAGGAGCTACAAGTGTAATCAGCTCCGATCATTAGTGCACCACAATCATTACAAGGGAAAAGTTAGGAGACTTTAAACTGTGACAAGCATGGAAAGTTAAATGTACGATTTGCATTGCTGTGTTGGTGTTCTCTCTTAATCTGGACCCGTTCAGCAAATTAATTTTGGTCCTGGTGTCCTATATGGATCAGGTCTCTTTGTTTGGAGTTTTCATATTGCGTAGGGATGTAACTATCAATTGTCTGTGTCAATATATTGATTTAATGATCAGTGGTCCACCACCATTGGCACGCTTGCGTCGACAATATAGGCTGAAAAAGTAAAAGTAAATCTGACCGCAGTGTTCTGTTGGGACGTGCAGTGACTTAAACCAACGGCAACTAAGAAAAAGTTTAAATTATACATAATTTCTTACGCTTTGAGTTGATAATGGTGTCGTAGTGTGGCACAGTATTTGTGATTGTCACAATTATTGTAACGATATATTACTGCATCGTGATGAAACCTGTGATGAACACCTTTAGTATCATGAAGACCTAAAACACAGTCGCACGTACTTCACACAAAGTCGGTGGCATGTATTGCGAGCCAGCCAACAGCTACAGTTAATGTCCTCACAGTCGGTGGAGGCTGTTCGTAGTGAACCAACATGACGGTGACTTTGACACGTAATCAAAATGTTCCTTTGCTTTTAATCGAGCAGGTGCTTCTAGCGGAGTGACCCGAGTCTTTATAAAGGGTCGAGGCAACTCCAATGGAAGCACAGCAAACCAGACTGAGGAAGATAAAGTAAAAAATGTCAAACTCGGTGAGCTACTAGAAACTAATTAATTGCAATAAAGGTGCCTTCATCCATACACGTACGAAAATAAGACAACGGCGACATCATGTATAACATCAGCACTGAATCTCTACCTAGCCAGCTTTTATCTGCACATCAGAATGAGCTTCAGCCAACATGAAACCACTTCATGCAGGCAGCAGGGTGGAGATCGTCCCTCAAGTGGAAGATCCTGGTTCAAGCTCCCCATGGAAATGGTGATGTAACTATTGTTACTTAAGAGCTAGTGAAGTCCAACACTATCACTATCAACTTATTATCTACCTGACAGAAAAAGAAAGAGTTTTCCGCTCCAGGATCTGGAGAAATATCACCGCCGTTAAGCTGCATCACTGATGTTTCGTCTGGATGGACAGAATCAGTTAAACAGTTATTCTGCGTTTTTTAAATGTTCTTTTTAATTGGAATTTAATTGGATTAAATGGATCTCTTGCACTGTAACATCCAAGTTCAGGGATGTACGTCCAAGAGAAACTGTACATTATGTATTGTGCTACACACGCTGCTATAATACTCGACTATTGTATTCAAAGGAGAGAACTGGCGGTCGGTCTCTCGGGTCGCTCCTGAAGGAACGACCCGCAGCTTCATTCGGACGTCTTGGTTTGTTTAGCTTTCGCTCCGTTTTTTTTTTTTGCGAGCATTTTATGAGAACAGTGATTTGGAAGGAAGCATGAATGACTCTTGAGTGAGCGTAGGGAGCTCGTGCACGTCCGTGTGAGTGTGTGTGTGAGTGTGTGCGTGCGTGCGCGCGTGTGTGTCATCTCCAGCTGAGTAGCAGGATGCAGACAACCAGGAAGAGATAAGCGCGGGTGAATGGAGGGAGCTCTGCGTGTGTGTGTGTGCGTGCGTGCGTCTGTGTGCATGTGTGTGTTCACGTAGGGAAATCACTTCACAAAGGCCTGGAAGTGTGTGTTCTCCTGTCTACCAGCGCGGGACTCGGAGGAGATAAGCAGACAGCCAAATATTCCCCTTGTGTTTTCCCAGCAAAAACAGGAGGCGGAATACCAACCACTCAGACCGATGCCACAGGGTCAGGCCTGGAATGAGCCGCACGTTGAGTGTAAAAAACAAAGCCAGGGTAATGGTCTCCGTCGCGTTATCACTGTGTTAAAGGGGCTTTAGAGATGGCACGAAGTCGCAGAGGTTCGTGTACAGATGCAAACAGATGTAGATTTGATCTAGGCTGCGTGAATTACCACGAAGACACGCTGTGTACACTTGATTTGAAGTGTTGCAACTCAAGTAAAACATTCTTTCCTGAGGCTCATTCCAGACTCATTATTTATTGCCCTCCGCTGTAACTATCTAGAAAAAAAGCAAACAGCGCCTTCAAAAAAAACACAAAATGAAAATGTTTGTTAAACCACGCATAGATGAGTTTGCTAAATAATTATCTGTAGCGTGTGTCTGAAAAACGGGACGCTCATGTGTGAAATCGCTGTAATGACGTGTCAGCATGAATACCTCCTTTATGTGCACGGATATTTCTTGAAAATAAAAACACTGCCTGCATTTTCTCACCCAGTTATTTTAACCCAGTTGCTCAAACATATGTAGACTGACTGTCTCCCTGTAACCTGCCGGGCTTCCATCCAAATACACACACACACACACACACACACACACACACGGTAAGGGTCTTAGCATAACTAAAAACCACAGAGTCATGGGATTGCAGTATCAACATAAAATCACCCACACAGAGATCGGTGTAACATGCACATGAGAAGACACACAGACACACACACCGGGCTGTGTCCAGGGTTGTCAGGTTTGTGTATTTGGTATGTGAGGAATGTGTGTCGGTCAGCATGTGGACGCTCAGCGCGCTGGGTGGAGTCCTTATCAGCTCAATGTGTCATCACAACATTAAGGCTGCAAAGTGCCATTTAAATACATGTGAGCGCAAATTCATAAGCGCGCAGTCAGACAGGTGCAAACAAATAAGAACCTATGAGGTCACATGAGACGATGGCTGGTCTTAGAACATCTCTCTGGTCGGGTCGACACCATGCAATCTCTAACTTTGACCTTTTAAAAATATTGACGTTTGATACCACGGGGAAGGTATTTATTAAAAGACAAATATAACGATAAAATAACCAGAATCAATATTAGGGAGATTAGAAATCAAGGAGACTGAAAATTGATATTTGGACAGATTCATTTGAAGTAAAAACAAAACTCTTTGTGTCAAGACTTCCAAACAACGGGTGATTAAATAAACCTGAGAACAATTTACTCAAGCACTGAGTTTTTCCATTTTTCTGCTTTTTCCACTACATTTATTGGATACATTTAGTTGCTAATTACTTTGGAGATTCAGATTATTCAGTGTTTATAGCCGAGAAATTGCGACGTTTCACCAGTCAGATATTGTTGTGCGAGAGGACGTTGCAATGTTAAATTAGCTTATCTTATCGGCAATCTGACAGAAAAACCAGCGATACGGATAATGGGAAAAAGCTGAATATCGGCGCCGCTAATCGGCCCACTCCAAATCAATATGTATCAATATTTCTATATTTTTGCCAACACTGCTCTTTGGTGACTTTGCACAAACAGCAGGTGAACAGAAGAGGAGAGCAGAGTTTCATATACCTAGACTTGCTTTGTAAAAATGATGCTGATACTGAAGGAGGGGTAACATGCAACAATAATCCTCACTGATCATTGAGCTTTGCTACACAGTCTGGACACAGTGGTGACTGTAAAAAGAGTGTTTTTGTGTTCTTAAGTCAAAGTTATGTGAAGGATATTGGGAACATTTCGGAAATTCTGAAACTCAGGTATCATATTGGGACCAGAATTTAAAAAAAAAAAGTAGATGTACTGGATACCAACACATACATACAATATGTGGTTAAAGTGAAGTCAAGTGAATCTCCAGGCTTTGTGTCTTGTGAGACATGAGTTCATTTGGGTGGAGCACACAAAGACACCACAGGATTACACACATTAACACCTATAAAAGAGCTGGAAAACACTGAGGCAAAATTAAATTTTTCAAAGTGTAAACCTCACCCTAAAATGAGCGTCAAAGATTTGTTGACACAATCAAGAAGACATTAATTGATTATTACTTCTTACAAATGTTTCTTATTTCTAGATATTCACACATGTATGTTTGTCTTATGAGACCGAATGTGGTTAGACTGTGGCACCGCAGCGGCTCCCAGCCTCCAAGTGTCCAACAACATTTTTATCACTGTGTGTGTGTGTGTGTGTGTGTGTGTGTGTGTGAGCGAGAGAGTGTGTGTGTGTGCGTGTGCGAGCGAGAGAGAGCGAGCGAGCGTGAGTGAGAGAGAAAGAGACAGAGACAGAGGGAATGAGAGTGTGTGTGTGTGTGTGTGTGTGTGTGTGTGAGAGAGAGAGAGAGCGACAGAGAGAGAGAGAGAGAGCGTGCATCAGCGCGTGTTTTGCTACAGTCTACTCCAGCTGTTTCTCATCTTCCT
>OMLP01019153.1:0-10856 GCA_900302685.1 Spondyliosoma cantharus
AAAGAGAGAGAGGAAAGACAAAGGAAAGGGTGTCAATCTGAAACCCAGTTTTTCTCCAAGAAAGGTGGGTGGCCTTCAGTCTGTGAGTGGTATTAACCTGTTGGCTTAATGGCCATAGTGAAATAAGCTAGCTAGCTACAGACTAGTGTTAGCCTACATTTCATCAACATTTAATCAGTGCAGGGAAACGTTTAGCAAGATATTCATATTAAATCATTGTCCCTGCTCCTCTTTAGCAGACTTAACAACAGATGAGTCAGCAGCACCTCAGTCTCCCCACCTGTCCCCTCCCTGTCCCAGTGAAGAAGGTGAGCAGCATTGTGTTCAGTGACATGCCAGTTAGCATCACTGCAGGGAGTCTGTGGGGATTCTCTGTCTCTCTGGCTCTTTTTACCATTACAAAAAAGAAAATGAAATATTAATTTAGGACAGAAATTCAAACAAATTATTTTCTCACATAATGATCAATCAGGTGGAATATGATTAAAATAAACATGTAGTTCAAACAGATACATCAAGTGTATCAGCAGCAGCAGCAGCTGTCTGTCAGCCCCTATAAAATAAAATCAGCCTATAATCCATATTTATTTCAGAATGATTTTTATGTATTAAAAAACGTTCTGAAAAGAAAAAGAGCATATGTATGTCTACGTATAACATAGTTCAAATTCAGCTATCACTAAAGTAGAATGTTTGGTCAGTAGTTTGGGACTCTCACCTTCCTGCTTTGTAGGAACAGAGGAGAAAATTCACCCCAAATCCAAAGCCAGTGGAGATAAATTAGACCTGCATGCGGGACTACAAGGGAGACAGTGAGCAGTAACCACGTAACTGTCATGTTGTTCTTTTCACAAATATGGGAATGATAGTAAAACATATCATTAAAATGCATAGTAGCACATAAAACGGAATAACTTTTTTTCACCGGCCTATACAATCATTAATTATTAATTAATGAAATTAAATTTCTTTTCATGGGGCCCCAAATCCATGGCGGCGCCCCTGTGTGAGTGTGAGCCTAACAAAGAGATCTCCATTATCTGTGGAGCATCCGTAACCATCACTCCTGACTTGTTTTAGACTACACCATAAACACACAGGAGGTGGCATCAAACTTGACTGAACTCTAAAACCTATCAGGGAATTTCGGAGTCGAACCATAATAGAAGCCGCCTTTCTGACAAATGTGTTAATCCTGTCTCTATCATTGGCAGGCAATAGTGCTTAATTCACATACAACAGCATAAAACAAGGCACAGGCCACAGAGATAGTGTCCCAGCAAAACTTAATGGTGTATTTAAAAAATCACATTAGTGTTAACTGGCCAGAGACCCCCAGATATTTGTAAGAGGCAACAACTTCAACCGACAGACCGTGAAGCTGCCTCTTTCCTTTTACAGAGGATAGTAGCTCCTTGTAGTGAATGCTGACAGAAAAGGCCTCAACCTAGAGGAAATTTAAATGTTTTTCAGCCAAAATGGGAATCAGTCAATGAAGATATCAATGAATAAACGATAAATTGACTAACGAAAGGAAAATATTTTGATAAAACTGATTTTTACTGTTTTTACACCACACTGAAAACTTCACAGCTTAATTTCAGTGTGGAAACCTCAAGTCCTGTCAGCACAGAGAAAGGAAAGAAAACAGACTTTAAAGGAGGCTTCCCGATTAATGGTTAATGTAGGCACCAGGTGATGAGAAGCAGTCCACTGTTCTAGCACTATTGGAGTCATTTTGGACAGATTACAAACGAATGATCGCCATCGATTGGCAGAACCAGAGATATCACCTCTTTTATTTCAGGTACCTATATTACCCACAATGTAATTTAGTCACTGAGTGACATCCCTAAAGGGTTAGGGTTAGATTAAATGCAGCTTCCTCTGGAGCCTGGAGGGCTTTATGCTACTTTATCATACACATATACAGTCGTACTCCCCAAGACCTGTAAACACACTTCAGTGTGGGCAGTTGAGTTTCCTTTGAGACTATACCTGCAAATGGTACACAAATCACATTCTGGATTCAGATCATGTTCTGTTCATGTTCACAGTTGACAGCATACACCACTGTGTGGACCGCTACCTCCAATACCAAGTTTTCTCTTTATTTTGTGGGATAATACCTCACCCACATCACTCCTACCCAACGTCACGTCTTTCTGTTGTGTCAGTACACACCGTTCAGAAGAGCAACAATAGAAAAACAATCCTTAACCATCAAATAAATCCCACAAACGAGCTATCATCCACCAATAGCCAATATTAATACCAACTGAAACAACAAATATTCTCTTAGCATAGATTTACAATAGCACGTTCATCCTTTTAGAGGATATTATTAGTAAAATCTTATTTTTTAGAGATGTGTTACACACAAAGTTACAGTCAGTACATGGCTTGCCTAGCTTAGCATAAAGCCTGGAAGCAGGAGGAAACAGTTAGCCTGGATTCCTCTGCAGTTACACCTTTCAACACCTCTCAAGCTTGTTAATTACCATTAATTGGTACACATGCAGAAATATTAAAACCACGCTTTGGTACTGAAACTGTTTTTTGATGAATCACATCTTGCTGCCTTGTTCAGCTTCTTGTTGTCACAGTGAAGTGGCAGTTGGGTCCATTGTGCCGATAGAGAGGAACAAAACTAAAACCTGTGACTTTCATCCATATCTGGCAACCAATGTTCTAGCTGAAAATCCTGCACTGTTGTTGTTGCTGTTTTAAATAGTTCTGGGACATACATCCACCTCACATTACACATTGTCATTTTTCAATATTTTTATAAAAGTTGTGTGATGTGTGAGTTTTAGCGGTGGTGGTAGAAGTGACTTTAAACTTCAGAGTGAGTTACTTCTAGTGTTGATGCTAAGATAGACTAACCACATCCTGCTGCCTCCAGCTGTGTACTGAACACACAGACATGACATTGATATCATCTTCTCATCTCACTCATAATCGAATTTCCTGATATTTTGAACTATTTCATGAAGAAATATCCACAGTGCTGTATGAAAATATACCAATGTTTGGAAATACAGGCAATATCTTTGACTGCATGTGTATTCTTAAGTACTTTTCATATCTCTTGATGCCAATTTTTGTTCAGGCTAGTCCGGACAGACCTGTGGCAGCGAATTCAAAGCCACACTGAACTTTAAGCTGGCACTTTGATCCAGAGCTGCTTTTACAGCGAGCAGCAGGTCCCTTAGTGTCATGCTCAAAGACGCTTCAACAGGACAGTCTTTCTAACATCACACAGGGGCCCACCGGAACAAGCACCCTTGCCATTTTTCTTGAGGTGGAAGATCATTACCCCTGATTCTGAAAGTCGCTGCTCTACATCCATAATACTTTCTTTAAAGCTGCCTTCCTGCCACCATGACTGTTAGCTTTGTTGCACCGTAGACTGACAGCTTTCATCGCTCACTGTGTGAAACATAAAAGCAAGTGGAAACGCTCTGATATTGGTCCAAGATAGAGGAGAAGAAAAGAATGACAGAAACCAGAGAGATGGATAAAAGAAGAGCTGCAGAGTAGGACACATCTGTTATACAGAGATATGCCTTGTTTCTGAACTGGGCAGCTGCTTTGTGGGGGGTAAAACTGTCATGATTTCACACTGTCATTGCTACCATCATGTTATTCAAGAGCTTTAATATGTAGCAAGACATTCTGTAACAACATTTTGTCATTTAACTCTATTTTAAAGAAATGGTTCAATATTAAGCTGGCCTCTCATTCTGACTGTGTAGTCAGACAGCATGCAAAGCTACAGGACTAGAGGTTCACCACAAGAACACATACACACACATGTTCTCGCACACACACACACACACACACACACAAGCAAATACACAAACTCCGTGGCCTCCACTGTGTCTTTCTCTCGCTCTCTTTGTTTCTTGTCTTCCTCTTACAAGTTGCATTTATTTACATTTCTGCTTCCAAAATGCGTGCAATCAAATAAACTATGAATAAAAACCTGAAGAATATCTGCTATAATAAATGCCTAATATGATGAATTCAGCAGGTGTTTGTCATGTAATGTAATGCAATGTAATGTTTGTCAGTATACAGGCTGTATGTGTATCTGCAGACAGCACGGCCTCCCTGCTAAAACAAGCATGAAGCCGCCCCTGTAAAGTTCCAGAGTAAAGTGTCATAGCTGTAAGTGTACAGTCATCGTCCCCATCACCATCCACCTCTGCTTCACGCTACACTGCAGCGCTGCCAAGTGCTGCTGTGGTCTGACTGATTTGATATCACACTGCACACCACTGTTCCACTGTGGAAACGCTGCTCTCTCTGCTGGCTTCACTTTTAGTCTTGTCCTGTCCTCTCTCTGTCTGCGTTGTCCGGTCCTGTTAGTGCACATGCTGGTACACTGTGGTGTGGATCATGAGGTGATGAGTCTGTTTTCTGTTTCCTCAGCTAAACACCTAATGTTTTTGCACTGTTAAAATCTTCCCTATCCTTCCACTCTCTCATCTTCCTTTTCTCTTTCTCTCTACCCTCCTTCCTCCTTCTTTGCCCTGATCATCACACACGTACTTATTGAATCAATACAGTTAGAAAATGACATAAAAATGATATTTATGAAGCAAATAAACATAAGAGCCATTTGGGTAGAATCCACATTGAGAGCTGTAGCCTAAATCAATACGTGACTTAACAATGTGAAATCACAAAGTCAGCAAATAGTATCTGATCTTGGTTTTATAACGGTGAGTTGTGTTGACTACTTGTCCACTTGGTTCTTGCTCTTTTTCTCTCTCTCCTCCTCTCCTTCTTTGTGCTGTCAACCAGAAGGCAAACTTAACAGTTTACAGAGTCTTTGTAATATAATAAGAGGGAGCAAGAAGAGGACGGTCCATATCAATGTATAACACTTATCTGATTGATCACTGGTTTACTGTGGGCAATGCAGTCAGGTAACATCACAACCTTACTCTCACCTGAACATGCTCCATCTATGAAAGACATTTCTTAAGGATCATCTATGAAATGGAATTGGGTTTTAGCAAAGCAACGTCTTTACTGCCTCCAAACTCATCCTGCATGGTAACAGAAGAAAACACAGAACTATTGAGACGTAACGTTATTAGTTGTCGTAGTAACATATTAACCAAACCTGTCTCTCCTCCACTCGGCTCAGTGTGTACGAGGGGCCTTCAGTGAACAGAAGGAGAAACTACCCTGACAGTACATGACAGAAAAACCTTACAGTCCAAACCATCTCAAATTACTGCAGTTGTAAATACAGACCTTCTGTCCACGGCACAGCTGGTGTGTCAAGTCACCACATCTTGTTTTTAGCTGAAATTTGATCAGCACTGAGAAAGTTACTCATTACCAGTGATTCAGTGGCACTCCTCGGTCCTGTCCTCAGTGAAGGGTGAGAGATGAGGAAAAAATGTTGCCAGTGAACGTTTCTGAAAACAATGGATTTGTTCACATTTGTATGTGTCAAACGTACCATACTGACATTTCTACAAAAGCTGTCATAACATGTGTGTTGACTATGTTAAATGATAAATGAGCTGGCTATCATATCGGGATGAGGAGGGCACGGTGGTGGAGTTAAGCTGCTAAACCAGAGACCACTTTTCCAGATTCCATGAAGTGTGAAACCACTGGCTGTCTTTAAGGAGACTGGCTGGACTATCTGCCTGTGGCTGCTTAGTGTGAACATACATGTGTACAAGTGTGCAGTCAGTCCAGGTCAGTGCCTCAGCAGTTGGCCCAACAAATAACTGACTGGTATTAACCCTAAATTAAAATGCTAACTATAAAAGAGATCCTGCAAGTAGTTAGGCCTTGCTAGCATGTCACACACACACACACACACACACACACACACACACACACACAGAGTCAGTCAGGGTAGACTTGTTCCTCTCAGCTAATGTATAATCACTGGGTGAATAAATGGCAGGCAGGGGTGTTTGACAGAGACATTAAACACACACACACAGACACTTTGAATGTACATGTACATACATACATAGAGCATGAGGAGCGATCAAAGACCGGCACATTAGCACATTGACACACACACATGCTGTCACGCCATAATGAAAGCTGTGACTAATGAGGCCGCCCCCCATTTTACAGGCCATATTTATTGTGTCCCTTGTCACTGGCCGTAGATCTTCTGCTGCTCTGCCAGTTCCTGGAAATGAGCGCTGACAGGGAATTAACTCTGTGTTGTCACACTAATCCACACACACTTTAAGGTTTATCACAGATGCAGAGGTTTACCAGAGCGACCTGACCTGCATATCATGACGTGCGTTATGAGTGTGTGATGCTGGGTAACAAACCGGGGTAACAATTCCACCTCTAGGATCCATTTTCACACCATTATTAATTATAACTTATATAAACAATCTTACTGCTGCTTCCAGAAAAAAAAATGTTTTAAAGGGACACTGTGTATTTTTGGAGAATAAAATTCAAACTCAGGGTTTTTATATTTACAATGTTAATGAGGTAAACGGACAAAATAATTGTTTCCATAAGTGAATAAACAAGCTGTTGTCAGAGGAAAATAAGGTCCCAGAACACTGTTTGAAGCTAGAGAGTTGGCAGGGTCCGCCATATATAAACAAAATAAATCAGAATAATCTGTGTTGTCCTTTAAAATAAAAAAGATTAGATTAGATTAAGATTTTCTATGAATAGAATTTCACCAAAGTACCTTTAAATATAGAATGAACAAGTCTAATGAGAGAACTGACTCATGATCTCTCCATTTACTCAATCTGATTTCAAACAAATGAACACTAAATGTGGAAAAAGTCTTTAAGTCTTAATTTATTGTAATATTCTTCAAGTGACATATAAGAATACAGATTATGTGTTTTATAGTTTTGGATTTTATTTTTACTAGATTTTATTTTTACTAGAAATGAATCTTCATGTTTCTATCAAATATTGTTTAGCTTTCTTATAAAATGAAAATGTTCATTTACTGGATTCGTCTGTGTCATTGTCTTGGATAAGAAGTCAAAATCACTCAGAAATGCTTGTGTGTAAAATGTATTGATGATCTTGGATGTTTGTATTTTCTTTTTGCTATGGTTTTTGTGTAAACTGGTACAGATCTGTACCTCACCCTCACCTGACTTTTTATATTCCCTTATGTTCTGTTTTGTGTTTATTTATGTGAAACAAATACACAAAACTAAATCTTCAGTTAGGATTTTTGTTGAAGAGCTACATTTCTATCCTAAAATATGATCATATTTTTCCAAAGATGCAATTAAAAACATGTTTCTATAATTCCAAAAATCCTAAATGCCATCCTAACCCAAGATCAGACAGATTTCAGACTGAAGAAATTCCTGTAATGAGGCCCCTGGTGTCTGACTTCCCATCAGGCCTTAAATGCTCTCAATCATCACCAGTAATCTGTAACAATGCAGTATGACACGGCTATCCTTTAACAATGCACATCACATGATGATCCTTGTATACAGTAGTTAATTGACAGCAGTGTGTTCAGACCACAGTGAGGCTGCTCAGCCTGAAAACAGAGGTTGCTGATTGTGTGAGCGGTCCATTGACAGCTGAGCCACCACAAAAGCTTCTAAGTTTCTGCAGAACACTGAAAGCATTTGAAAGGCCCCGGCATTAATAAGCCTCATCTGAATGTTTCACATTTTCAGGAATGTTTCTCGTCCGCCTCCACAAACTCAGATGAGGAAACAGTTTGGCTGCGGGGACGTCCTCAGATAATGTGGCCTGTTTTTCTCTTGTCTCGCCCACGAACGCAAAAATGTTTGCACACTGTGGCAGAGAAGTGAGAGAGGAGTGAAAGCCCTGCCAGATAAGAGAGGAGGAGAGGGGAAGGAGAGTGATGGGGTGTAGGGAGGATGGAGCGAAAGGCTGGAAACAAGGACAGGAGTGACGCAAAGAAAAAAGTCAGTGAATGAGTGAGAGGAAGGAAGAGATTGAAAACAGCAGACAAAGGCAGGAGCGAATAGAGAGAATGGAAGGAGAAAAGGAAGCAAAGACAGCGTGAAAGGAGAGAAGGAAGAGAGAAGGAGAAAGGGAATGAAGTGGGATGAAGAACAGAAGAATAGTGGAAGAGCAGGGAGAGAAGAGAAGGACAGTTATATGAAGTAGGTTCCAGAGAAGAGTAAATCAAAATAAAAGAAAGGAAGCAGGGATCAGACAGGAGAAGGAGGAGGGTGGAGTGAGGAAGGAGGGGAAGAACAAGGCAAGGAGTGAAGCAAATGAGAGTTTTTTGTTTTTCTATTTAAATTCAAGTCTGTTTTTTATTCTCTTTTTCAGTTTATTTTCATATTTAAATTGTATTTTCTGGTTGTACTATTTTTATTTTTATTCTTATTCACAATCTATGGAGTGGCTGCAATTTCATTTCACTGCTGCTGTACTTGTACAATTGCATGTGAATGTGAACCTTTGAATCTTGAATCTTGAGATACAAGAAGGCGCAAAGGTTTGATGGAAGGAGAAGAGGAACAGGACTTGAAACCTAATATATGGCAGGAGCGTGTACGGTATGATGTCTATAATGTAATGAGTCCTGGATCTCATCTTAATGTGTACTAAAGTTAACTAAAGCTTACCACACGGTTCGGTGTCAGTCCGTCCACTAATGCTTCAGGATGTTCGATTTGAACGAGAACTGGTAAGTAAGCAGCAGTCGGCAGTGTTCAGACAGCAGCAGTGTGCAGTACGGGTGAAACGAGGCTGATGTTGGCTGTCAGTGTGCAGGAACACTGTCAAAGCCCCCTGCACATAAATGAGGACAATCCACACCTATTCATTTTAAAAGAGCCATGGCCAATGAGGAAAGTCCTCCACTTGATTGACCAGTGGGACAGACATTTGTGTTTATAGGGTGGGCCCTGCTTTGATACGGTCCAGCCTAAAAAAGAAGAAGGATATGGGAAGGCATAGTAACGAAGAAAAGGAGAGGAATGAAGAAGTGAGGTAGATGAGAGAAAACAATTTAAGAAGGTAAAAAACAATTGACAGAGGAAAAATGAACAAGAATGGACCAAGGATCACAAGGAAAGGACAGGAAGGAGGACATTAAGTCCAGGCCAGAGTAGAGGTAAAGGAAGGAGGAAAGATGGAGCAAAGAAGGAAACAGCAGAAGAAGAGATAACAATCAGAAAGGAGAGAATTAAAGGGAGGACAAGAAAGGAATGAAATGTGGAGACTAGGAAGAAGAGAAGGAGATGAGAGGAAGGAGGAAAGGGCAGAGACGAGGAAGTAGCAAAAGGAAAGAAAGGAAGGGTGGAACGAGAGGAGAATGTACAGAAAAACAAAGAGGGAAGAAAGAAACACTGAAGAGAAGGACGGCCGGAAAGAAGAGGAAAGGGGGAGGGAGACAGAAAGAGAAGAAGGTTCGCTGACGAGGCCTTTGGGGTTTGATGACCGAACGCTTGGTGCGCCCACGCCTCACCGGCCGCTCCATTACCAGTCTTTTATTTCAGCATTGGTTCCAGAGGCAACGGGGGCCCCGGTCCCCTCCAGCTCCCTCATCCCCAGATCAATCAACATTTATCTGCTGCTGCCGTCACAGCGCTCACTTACATAATCCCTTTGTGTTTCTGCTCAACAGAAAATGCACTGTTTCAAGACTTTATTTTAGTGTATACTGTACAGTTTCATCGGTCTCCTATGTGCCTCTATGGATGATAAAGTTACAGCACTGAGGAAAACTCAAAATAATTTAACTTTTTGATTAATGGGGAACTGAGGGACATACAGTCGACTGAAAACTGAAGTCAGTCCAACCTCTAATGAATGTATTGTCTGTAAGAAATACAAAGCAGTTAATATGCGTGTCATTTGCACCTACATGAATGAAGTGAAGGAGTTTTATTTTTCAAATGCAGGTATTTCTTCATCATTCCTTACAAAAGAGACTTTTTACAGCTTCATAGTTTTTCAGCCTATAATGACAACATGTTCCTGATGTTAAAACATAAAAATCAAGTAGCAAAATAAATATTGTACATTATAAGTAACCAGAAGTTGTCCAACAAATATGAAAAAGTGGATGTTTGAACATGTGCACTGAGGACAACAGAGCAGGTCCATGCTGAGGACAGCTGTGTGATAAGAGTGACAGCTCTGGGACAGCAGGACGGATGCTGTGGTTTGTAAAGTCAAACCAGTTTTATTCATGCAGCTCAAAATCACAATCACATTGTCTCAGTGGGCGTTACAATCTGTACAGTATATGACACCCTCTGTCCTCAGACCTGTGACTCAAGTGAAAAACACCCACCCCTAAAAAAATTATATTTTTGGAGGGAAAAATGTTCTCCATGATCCATCCATCCATCCATCCATCCATTATCCTCCGCTTCATCCGGGGCCGGGTCGCAGGGGCAGCTGTCTGAGCAGGGACACCCAGCCTTCCCTCTCCCCGGACACTTCCTCCAGCTCCTCCGGGAGGATCCCAAGGCGTTCCCAGGCCAGCCGGGTGACATAGTCACTCCAGCGTGTCCTGGGTCTTCCTCGGGGTCTCTTCCTCCCGGTGGGGCATGCCTGAAACACCTCCCGAGGGAGGCGTCCAGGGGGCATCCGATACAGATGCCCGAGCCACCTCAGCTGGCTCCTCTCGATGTGGAGGAGCAGTGGCTCTACTCCGAGCTCCTCCCGGGTGACGGAGCTCCTCACCCTATCTCTAAGGGTGTGCCCCGCCACCCTGCGGAGGAAACTCATTTCGGCCGCTTGTATCTGGGATCTTATTCTTTCGGTCACAACCCAAAGCTCATGACCACAGGTGAGGGTAGGAACGTAGATTGACCGGTAAATCGAGAGCTTCGCCTTTCGGCTCAGCTCTCTCTTCACCACGACAG
>OMLP01019154.1:7478-39699 GCA_900302685.1 Spondyliosoma cantharus
TAAAGAAAACATTAAAAAAAAAAAAAAAAAAAAAAAAAGCTCAAAGTCCATTAGTGACAAAAAGAAAAAACAACACATTTCATATCCACCAGCAGTTACTGAGAAAATTTCCCTGGTGAAGATTCTGATGAGGAAAGAAATTAAAATAAAAACGAGTGAGCATCTGCCACTAGAGAAGCAGTCTGGGAGAATCTTATCACAGAAAGCGATGTCTGGTGTTCTCTGATCCTTAACACAAACAAAGGAGGAAGGAAATGGCTGTTGCTGTTCTGACATTTTCACACCGTAACGACCTGTTGCCGATGAGAAATTGGTGAGAAAAAAAAAAATGCACACTCAATATCTGTATTGGTATTTTTCAGTAAATAATCACATGTACGACTAAATCACTGAGGATGATTTCCCAGTGTTAGGATGTCTAAGAATTAAGGATCAGAAGCCAACAAACAAAAAAATAAAAATAATTCATAATGCAAATGCTAGCATGATACAGGAATTTAAGGACATGTCTGTGGCATACAATTCAGTCTTTTATTTTCTTTATATGTACAGATTAGAGGAAAATTTTATCTACTTCTATACACTGTTCCATGTAGTTTCTGTGTCGGTTGACCACTTAGCTTTTGTCCATTACCACGACTACAGTAGTATGAAAATCAAGACATAACGTCCACTCAAAACTGAGGAATACAAAATGATAAAAACTTCAACATACGTATTTAGTAAGCAACAAAATCAACTTCAATAAGGAAAAATATGCAGGTAGCTAAGTGGTCAACCAAATCTCTCCTTTTTTTTTTTTTATTTAATTTTTTTCTGACTTTTTTTTTTAGCATTACGTACATATACAAGTGTAGATAATATAAGTATATATTCATATATACATAATGAGTATGTATATATACCAGTAATGCATTCATTATATATACTTATTTTCTTCACAGATATGTGAAACAGGAGAAAAGAGGACTGTTACAAATAAAAAGTTAAAATGAAACAAAATGCAGAAAACAAACCTACTGATAGAAACAATTTGTAAATGCACTTTGCACTATTTTTTGTGTTTTTAGAAACCGTTTTGCTATTTTTTTTGTTTTGTTTTATATTTTATCACTTATTTGTTTTGTGAGAGGGGTGACACTCATTTAAAATAGGAATAGTACCCATTGCTACCATTTGAACTTCCTATACTCAGCTCTTGAAGGAGTGAGAGAGGGTCGCTGTTCTTTTTGACCTGCTCCGGGCGAACAGCTCGGGGTTTGGGTGGAGCGCGGAGGGCGCTGGCATAGGACATGGTGGGTGGTTTGCTTAAATTTGGAGCCCCCTGGCTGGCCTCTGTGGGAGCTTGTGGCCGCGGCTGCTGCTTGTTTTTGGGCATGAGAGGAGGAAACTGTCCGAGGTGCTGAAGGGAGTTGAGGGCGTGTGGGTGCGTTTGCTGTGCCGCTGTGGCCTCCGCCTTCACCTGCTCCTCCGTCTGACGAAGGGCTTTGGAAGCTGCAAGTGGATCGAAAAAGTAGGAGAGGTGAATTCAACTTGGATAGATCATTGTAAATAGTAGTCCTTCTAACATCGTATTTGGCGATACCTACCCATAAGGTCCCGATGCTGAGCGAGTGTGCCGGCTCCGTTACAGGGAATGTTCTGGAACGGACCGGGACCCCCACCGTTACTGGGCCAGAGGTCATGCGAGGGATAACCGTAGGGAGCATGTGGGTGCTGATGATGCTGTATGTGTGGATGAGGGTGTTCCTGGGGATCTGACGTACAGGGCTGGGGCTGCTGGGACAGGGCATTGTGGGCGTTGGCTGGAGACGATTCTTCTGGGTAGCTGGAGGAGATCCGGCGCTGATAGAGAGGCCGGCCAGGACCTCTGGGTTCATACTGTACAGGCAGGTAAGATGGATAAGAAGGTTGAGAATGAGATATTGAGCTAGACAAAATAAATGACCTTAAGAATAAAGCCTTGGAGCCCTGAGTAGCTGCAGTGCTCAGAGAAGAGTCAAGTCTAAATTCCTCCTACTGCAGCTCTAACAAAATAATCACATCATTCTCACCACTCGGATTAATTTCAGGATTTACTGATTGATTTCACTAAAGTTTTTGCACCTTCATCCTGGTGTGAGTTACAGGGACACCTTAAACTTGATTATAAGCATGGAAGATAAAAACAAATAGGATTAAGGATTATTTGACTATTTAACACTGGTAAATTCATTGTATTGTTGTAATTTGCTGTTTTAACTCAGTCACTTGTTCCTTTTATGTATTTTTTTTTTTGTTCTTTGTTCTTTTAAGGGAAACTTTTTGCTGCTGTCATAAGAGATTCTGATTTTCAATGGGAATATTCCTGGTAAAATAAAGTAAAATAATTTAGTCTAGAAAATGTCAATATACAGTGACAAATCACTTATTTTGTGTTTATCTCATTGTAATCATAAAAATGCATGCATGTAGCCAATCTTCTGCTTATAATAAAGCATTTGAGTTATCTTAATATTCATTTTGCATCTCCGTCAAATTTGGGTGATTTAGGCACCTAATTATCTACATTTGCCTGCCAGCATCAATCATTTAAATTCAATCAGGAGCTTGGAAATCTTTATGCCATGCAACATTGACAGCTAAATATGTGAGAAAAGCCTCACATGTCTCATCACAGTATAATGCTTACAACTGTACAGGTTCTAGAGACAAATTAAACCATTTGCGTAGTTTAAAATCAGGTGATGCCCAATTTCCCCTGTATACAGAAATCAATAGCCAGGTAGAAAGCAAGGAAGAGTGATAATATAAGAGCTTTTTCTCTGATGTATTCTGTAGCAGACGAGTGCATATGAACACACAGTGCTGTGAATTAGAACAATTCACACTCAGTTTTACAGCAAAAGTAAAGGAGGGGACTGGATTAGAGGCTCACAGCTAATTTAATTGATTTAATAAATTACTGATAATATTCAAAGAAATAAATACCCCTTACCTCATCTACATTGTGAAGGGCTGTGGCTGCTGATGTTCTGGGGGACAGTGGGTGGTAGGAATCCTGGTCTGGACCTTGACTTTGTTGGTGTTGCTGTTGTTGTTGCTGTTGTTGTTGTTGCTGTTGTTGCTGCTGCTGCTGCTGCTGCTGTTGCTGCTGCTGCTGCTGCTGCTGTTGCTGCTGCTGCTGCTGCTGCTGCTGCTGCTGCTGTTGCTGCTGATGCTGATGGTGAAGTTGCATCAGATGGACTTGCTCCTGCCTGCTGGGGTGAGCCATGATGGGCAGTCCATAAGGAAGGCTGTGGCCCTGGTTCCCCATCAGGTGGTTCTGCTGTGGTGGGCTCACTGACGCAGCTCCACCATGAGACCACTGGGCAGCCTCTTGCAGAAGGTATTTGACCTGGGAGGGAGGGGGGCTGGAGGAGTGGGCTGGTGGCTGATGTGGGAAGCTACCAGTATTATACATCGGGTTCCCCGGGTGCTGCTGCTGCAGAGCTGGGTTGTTGAGAAGGTTGTCATTAAGGAGATCACGGCCAGTGTCGTGGGAGTAAGGTCCTGATGGGAAGGGGCCAGCATGATTGGAGGAGGCGGCTAAAGAGGATGAAGGGTCACCGGAGGCACGGGGCTGGGACTGGCGGTACTGGAGCAGGCGAGATTGAGGTGGAGGCTGCATCTCAGCTGCTTCCCTGGGCTCAGGCTGCTCCGGTGGGGGCATCTCTCTCAAGAGGCCAGGGTACCTGGGTATTAAAACATTTATTACTTTACATTTGATGGTGGTATCATGTTGGAAGCATCAGCAAGGAAAAGGAAGCTGTTTGGGATGGAAGTCAATCTACTTTACACTAAAATGTTTTCATGTTCGGTAGTAAACTTTGACATTTCTTCAGCATGACAAAGAATACATACTAACCTGGTGAAAGGTGGCCCAGAGGAGGCGGAATTGACAGCCTCATCCTCAATATTGGCACTAAGGCCCCAACTAGCTGCCCGGAGCAGCTGGTGGGGGAAGCGAGCCATGCCGGGTTGAGCAAGGTGGGCGAGCTGTTGGGGCAGAGGGAAGGCTACACTGCCCTGGAGGAAAGGGCCTGCTGCTTCCCCCCACTGGCCCAGCCTGGCTGCCTGCTGCTGCTGCTGGCTCAGGGCCTCAAGAGCCAAGGGACCCTGGAGGTCTGAAAGGGCAACCATGTGGTTAGTTTCAGAGTCACTGGTATTGTCCTTATCACTCTGCAGGCTCGGGTACTGTACACTGTCACACTTTATCAATGAAAGATGGGTCTTGACAAACTGCAATCCGTACCAATTACAATGGCAAAGCTTAAAGAGCAAAATTAGTTATATAGTTCTATTATGTTGTATAATAGTTTGTGCTGGCATAAAACAGAATTGGAATGAAAGGATGCAGAGCAGGCTGTTTTCTGAGCTGAGCCTAACCCCGAGATTCCACTAGATACGTGTCCGCTGCGTTACGTCTCCGCCACGCCAGCGGAGCTTATGGGTTTCATTCTAGTCTATATGTTAACTTCCACCAGGTCCAGTGCGCTGTGTATCTGCTCAGCCCTCTGGAACAAATCTGCAGGACTTCTATTTCGGGCTGATGCCGGAGTACGATGCAGCAATTCAGCTGAATTTAGCACCGAGCAGACAGCAAGTCATGCACCGAAACAACAATATGACATCCGTTTACTTTTCAAAATAAAACACTCCATGTTGACACCAGCACACAAATCTCAAGAAAGAGACAAATACAAGCTCTTCTACTAATCCTTTGGTCGGGAACACTTTGTGTTGTTTTTATAACATATACCTATAACTGCGGTCGCGAGTGATTATGTGATTATCACGGGAACTCTTCTGTCTCGCGACGCCAGTTGTTGACCGTACCGGGCCGTGGCGGACTCAAAACGCAACCGGTGGGGGTTGCCGGATGGCGGAACAAAACCAGACTGGAGCCGTAACGCAGCGGACACGTATCTGGTGGAATCTCGGGGTAAGGCGCCAGCAAGTGGCAACACAGAGACGGCTAGAGCGAATAGGGGGAGAGCTAAAGAGGATCCCATCATGGAGTTAGGAGTCGAGGGTCACTGAGTAAGACTGTGTCAATGAGTAACAGTCACTCTCCTGGTGGGACTAAACCACACAGCATCATATTCCTTGTCCTGCTGAGCTTGCCTTGACACCTTGATATTTAGAGAAGGACAGTTGTCCCAAACATGTTCATGAAAGTTGAAGCACACCTTTAAAAGCTGCACAGAGGCACTCTGGAAAGGTGTGGGGTACTATGGCCCTCAGTTTAGTTTAGTTTAGCATATATGACAACAATGAAAAGAAGACAAAACTCTGCTGTTTGATAATTTGTCTTATATGAAATCTGACAAATATGCAAACTACAATAAATAAGTGATCTGTGTTAATTTTAGGTTTTAGTTTTAGTTACATGTTGTTTGTTTGTGTTGGCCAGTTCTCAAGGCTGCCCGATATTGGTCAGTGCTCAGTCTAACAACTAACTTTTTCAATATGATGATGATGATTCACATCATTAATTACTGTTCCCTTAAAAAGAAAGAAAAATATGATGCCCTACTCACCCAAGCTGTCTCCCAGACTTCCATCCTGTCCATCCTCCCCAAAACTGTTGACCCTGTTATGCTGTGACAGGCCTGGGTGGTGGCTGCCTGGGTGGCCCATTGGAGTCCTAATAGAGCTACTCATCTCCTCCACCCCTCCAGATTCTGGCCCATCCAAAGTCGGAGACTGGACAGCCCTGTGAGGGGGTATGGGGCCACTGAAGAAGGAAGCGCTGTGGCTACCACCAGTGTAGGCAGGGCTGAGCTGTTGCTGCTGCTGTTGACTCTGTTGGGTCATCCCTGGGTGTTGAGGCTGGTTGACCCGGTAAGGAAGCCTGGAGACTGGATACTGAGGGGGGAAGGCTCTTCCACTGGCAGGATGTGGAGGGAAAGCCGGGTTGGGTGGTGCCAGGTGGTAGTTGAGGGGTCTTTGGGCGGCTGAGGGATCTTTTCGATGGAGCAGTGCATTAGGAAATCCAACAAGTCCATCTGACTGAGAGTCTAGACTTCGACTTTGGCCTGTGTCTAAATCTCCCTGGATCAAAAAAATTAAAACAAGTCCAAACACAGTAAGTACAGGCTTACCAGCTTCAGTAATGTGCCTCTAGATTATATGAATGAGTTACATTTTGTCAAAAACTCAAACACATGAAAAATCAACAACTTGCCTGTTTTTCCTTCATGTCTGAGGTTTTCCTCTCTGGTGTCTGAAGACGGCTCTGTTCTGATTTTGGACATCCTTCTAATTTACCTGAGAAGGAAAATAAAAACAGTTCAAAAACAAAATTATTAACATAAGCTGGCTTTTCTATTTATTTAAGAGCATAAAATGACAGTATAATTGTGATTTTTGCTTGATATGATAATCAAAATCAAGGCATACCGTTTCTGATGGGGTCGGCCTGTAGCTCCTTGTCAGGGCTGGGCTGGCCCATTCCTAGAGGAGAGGGGTGGGCCACCCCACTGTAAGGAATAGGGGAGCCTCGATTCTGGGCCTGAAGCAGGTTAAAGTTGTAGGCCATGGCTGCTGGGTGGCTCATGATGCGAGGGTCCACAGCAAAGCGATTCTGGTAACCTGGCCATGGCAACTGGAAAAAATAAAAACACAGATTGACAGATCAATACACTGTGCCAAAGGACAGGGAGGCACACACATACTGTGATTTATGGATATGCACCTAATCAATAACAGTGATTAATACCAGTAAAATATGAAAACAAATGACCTAATTCCTTAGAAGCAATATACTAAATCAGTTGTGTGAGAGCAAATCGAAGAGATGCTATTTTGTGTACAGCCACTCGTCTTAGATGTAGGGAGTGTTATGATTCTGAAACTGACACCAAAGCTGGGATACAAACATCCTCACTCAGCTGTCAGTCCTGTTCCCAAAAAGGAAAACAACTAGGAGAAAAAAGGACATTTTCTCCTCAAACAGAGCTCGCATCTCATCTCTACAACTTGTTCTGTAGTAAACATCTACCTGCCTTTTTTTGTCCATGGTTCATTTTGGCGCTGCTCATAACTTACAAGCATTTTGTTGCACTTACTTAATATGCAGAAAAAAAACACCTCCCAAAAACGAGAAAAAAAACCCCAAAACAAACAAACAAGTGAATTTGGTGAATTGTTACACCCCTACTGACAGTACACAGTACAGTAGCTGGTAAATAAAGGCTAGTGAGAGTGCAGTACATCAACCAACAATAAATCGAAAGGAAATACAGCACAAGCCTGACCTGATGTTAATTACCCTGGACTGGCCACTTTGTATAAAAAAAACCAACAACAACTGATATACTCACATTATGAAATAACTGATTCTTGACTAAATACACACATTATTTTTACACATTTCTGTGACATATTATTTGACTGAACTCTCTGCAGTAGATGAAGTATGTCACACATTAGCTGACATTACCTAAGTATAGAGACTTACATACGTCAGTTTGTTACCTGAGGCAGAGAACTTACAGGCAGGGGCATGGACATGACCATGTTGCCACCGTACACGGCTGGAACGTAGAGGATACTGGCGCCTGTGTGTGGATCTATCCTCTGAACGGGACTGGGTGACTTGCCCATACCAGCTGGTGTTCCACCCAAGGGTGGTGTGAATGCCCGAATAGGGTTTCCCATCAGCATGGCTGGGTTGGGTTGAACTGCAATGAGAGAATGTGGCAAAGTAATTCAAGTGGATCTAAATCTCAATGTGATGACAACTGATATCTAAGGCATATCTAAATATCTATGATTCTATAAGAGACAGGAGGGCAACATATAAATAGCTGGAGGCAAACTTGTTTTAACCTTTATGTGGGGAGGCAGTAGTGTTACACTAGTAACTATTATAGAGTACATAAGGATAATAAATCAAATAAACACTTATTTATGAACATTTTTAACACTATTACTAATATTACAACTATTAGTGACTTTATATTGTTGTGATTAAAGGATGTAAAACAAATTAAATTAGTAGTCTCAACAAAGTACCTGAAGAATATAGGGACAATGAAGAGGATGTACGAGCTAGGCTGTCAAAAACTGTATGCGATGTACTTTCACTAGATGGTTTGAAAGATTGCTCATGTCCTTGCCCCAACATGCAAAAGATGTGCTGCACTATGGCAAAGAGCATTGTCTGCATGGATTTTCGTGAAGTGTAACCACACATTTAAACATTTGGCTCTCTCCGTCATTGCCATCAGAGCAGGGATTGGGAATAGGTATACATTAAATTTTAACAGGCAATCTAGATGCACAATTGGGGGAAGATATCATGCATTTCAGCCCATTACTAACATTTTAGTCCTGTCCTTTCTCATCATTGAAAGCAAATAATGCATTTTTATCATAGTTTTTTCATTATGAAAGATCCATTTTTAGCCCGTCATCATGTGACAAGGCTAGGAATGCTGAGTGGATGTGGATGGATTAATCTATTTCTTCAATATACTGTATGCTTCCGTGTAAAGAATGTGATTGTTTAAAATAGTCAATGTCCATGTATTCTGACACAGTTGAAATCTATAAAGATATAACAGAGTTTATCAATGGTGGATTAAACCTTAGAAATATCTACATTTCTGGTCTTAAAAAAGTCAGAACATCCTACAGCTGGGATACTGTATACGGTTTCCTATTTTCTTCAAGACATCCATGAAAATTGAGCGAGCTTTAAGGTATAAACCTAAATATTCCATGAAAATATTATAGATTATAATTTTCTAGGGTTATGCCCCAGAATAGAGCACGGTTTTCATTATACCATACACAGGGGTAAACACAGGCAGCAGGGTACACTCACCATATCCTTCAGGTGGAAGGTGCTCTGCGTGGTTTGCATGTTTCCCCTGCAAGACATAAAAACATTACAAACATTTAGTCAGTGGTCAAGTTTGGTTGACTATTGTAAGTACACAGGCCTTTCAACTGTAAAGCAACATAGGAACAGGTGCAGCACGGTTGTCCTTCATCTGTCACAACAGCTATAGGAGCAACACTTGACCAATGATGGGAGGAGGTAGGAGTTAAACTACATTAACGGTTATAGTTTGGTTGCAGAAAAAAATATCAATTTTATGAAAAAAATGTTGTAGGGCAGATTAAAGGTCATAATGAAAATATTTTTATGTAGACAAGTTTTTTTTCTTGAAATAATGTAACTACACAGCTTGTAGAAAGGTGCAGAATTTATCTCTTTTCCTTAAAAACATGGGGTTCAAAATTATTGTTCTGATTTTAAAAAGATAGATTTAGAAATCTCTCCTGTCTCAAATTCACTTCATACAGTTCTGTCAATCTCAGATGATCTCTTTACTGTCATTAAATTACAGTATAAACACTAAGTATTGTAATTATGTTTGAAACATACTTATTTAACACTCACAAAGACATGCTGACAACTATTTTAGTAGAGCTAATTAATGTGTATCCACTACACTCCTTTTCTCACAGTGATAGTTTCACTCGTAAACTGCAGATATATTTAATAACATTAATATTAACACTTAAATTGAAGAGCCACTATTAATAATCAATGAATCGTCTTTAGGGACCAAACTATGGATCAAGTTTCACTATCAGTCTGATAGAATTGCCTGTTTTCATATGCACTAATCTTGTGTTGTTTAGTTTGTTTATTCAAAATAAAAATTCAAAGCAATCAATACAGCATACAGAGAACCTCACTACTAGAGAAAATCTATAAAAGACTTAAGAGCCATACCACTGCATTAGGAGACATTCCTTCAAAATAAACACGGTCAGTGTAGTTTATTCTGGATCAGTTTGGATGAACATTCTGCTCCGAGTCCTGGGCTGTGTCTGAAATCGCTCACAACCCACTATACAGTGGACTATAAAGTGAGTTTGCCATTTTGTAGAGCTGTCTGAAGGTATAGTAAGATTTAATATACACCATTAGTTGATTCAAATTATCCCACAATGCATCGTTAAATGTAGTGTCCAACCAATGGTCACTAAACAAGCAAGCATGATATACCATCATGCATTGTGCTGGAGGGAAAAAAAATTAACCCAACGGTGTTCACAGGTATCGTTTAATTTTCTGTATGAGCTAATGATATAGTCCACTATGTAAAACTCCCTATGTTGTGAGCAGAGAGTAGTGCATGTGTGAATGAGAGATTTCAGACCCAACACAAGTGTGTCTGCCAAGATAAATCTTTTCTTTCTACCGCGAGTTGACATTAACTGAACTCCTTCACTAATCTCTCTCCATCAGACAGAATCTTTATCTCCAGGTTGCTTCTCCATCTACTGATCGAGTGCACACAGGAGTAAGAATTTAATGTGTATTAATCGAAGTAGAGCAGAGCTACTCATGTTGTGGTGTGTGTGCTAGGGATGGGCATTCAATTAAATATTCTTAATCGATCATCGGGAGAATTAACGATCGATTTTTGATTAATCATTAATATTTTTATATCAAAAGTCAATATTTATAGGCTATATTCAAAATGCAATGAAAATACAAACACACAGCATGTTTTCCTCATTGAGAAGATGAACAACTCTTGTGGCAGTTAAGCCGATCCATTCAATAGTTACACTTGAAGATATGCGCTGCTGTGCTCTAAAGCAGCGGAGCCTGCACCTAGAAGCCGGTGCTCATAAACACAACGGACCCTCGTTTTTTTTTTTAAAAATAATAATATAAAAAAAACCAATCATGTTAAACAATAACTTAACCAAAAATATATAATACTTAGGTCAGACAGGTTTTGCCAAATGTAACTCAAAACTCTCAAAAAAGGCAGTCGAGAGAAAGAGGGTGAGAGAGAATAGCCTACCCAACAATGAATTAGGCTTATTAACAAAGCTTCATAAAAAAATAACCAGTAACTCACATACAACTTCAGCACCAGCCTACTGATTTTTGTTGAGAAAGATGAGCATGTTAACATGCTCTGGGGTCAGACGCGACTGCAGCCTGTTGACCGTCAGTCCAGCTGCCGAAAACACCCGCTCTGAGGGGACCAACGTTGCAGTGATGCACAGGTACCTCCGTGCTGAGTCGTGGACAAGTTGTACTTGGCAGTGAACACAAGTAATTTTTTAAATCAAAATGGTCCCACGCCACACTTCGCCGTGACCTCTTCGTGATTACTTTTGAAATACACGGAAACTCACAGGTAACTGAGTAGGCCTGTGGCGTTTTTTTTTCTTCAAATATATACTTTGCGATAACGAGCCCAGGTACCAACTACAAGGTCAGTAACCAAGTCTGGCAGGGCCTTCTTTCCTGACAGCCTCTCACACAGCAAAGCCAGTGTTCACTGGTCTTTAAAATATGGTTTCGCTTGTGTGGCAGCATGTCCTCCAGCCTGAGTTAAAGAGCAGCCAAACTACAATTTCATAAACAACAAGAGATATGTTGAGTATATTGTTTCCATGTGTTAAAAGGTTACGGCACCTGTAGCATTGCCATGACATCGCAACAAAGTACAAAACTGCCTGATGTGACTTAGTAAGACACTTGGTAAGTGTTTAGTATGAACAGGATCCCTTTCTTGGAACTGACTGACGTCTGAAATATTGTCGTCTCAGAGGCAGCTTCGCCTTGCTGCTATTTTAAGGTGTAACGTAATGCCAGACACACCAGATTGAAATTGTTGCCCATGGTCTAGTGCTATGGTTATTTGATGTAGTCATAGATGCGCTGCTGCAGAATTTCCTCTGAAAAAGTATGAGTTGAATAGTGGTGAAGACTGAAAAGCATGTTCCCTTTAGTCTCTTGTGATCAATTTTCTCAAATAGCAGGGGTGTGCCGAGAATGAAAAGCACCACTAACTGGATTTAAAAAATATAAGCTGTCTGTGTCGTGACTGTCAACAGGGGCATGGGTTTCTTGTAATGTTATTATTTTTTTTACCCAAAGTTATACTCCTTACCAATCTGTGCTAGACATGCATCATACACATGCACTAAAGTCAGGCTATCTAAAATGTATACCGATGTCACAAGGTTCCAGCCACTCATATTCATATGATTTGGTCATGCCCTTTGTTACTTACTTTTTAAATTGATTCTCAAAAATCTTTTCCTGCTACGTGAATTTTATATTTGAAGGTAACCGAAGGTTATTAATGCTATATCTGACACAATATTGAAACTTTTTTTAATCACCTGTGTTGCTGGAAATTCAATAAACAAATAAGAGAAAAAAGTATGTGTCCGGTATATGTGCTAAGAGAAAGTCAGACACGTTTGACTTAATACAAAGTTGAAACCACCTAAAATATAATTTCCGATTTACACATGACACAATAAGTAGTAATAAGTTTTTTTTTTTTAAATAACTTGTAAAGCATCTTTCCTCAATTAAAATGACAGCAATTGTTTTCAGCTTAAACTACAAAATCTGTGTCAGTGGAAAGCGCTTAATATGAAGTCAACTGAAGCGCACTGTAAAGTTCTTATAAATGGCAGCCATGCTTTGTGTTGATAAACAAGTTTTTTGCTTGAACATATCATCATGAAGTGAATGTTAATTGCACGATGGCTATAGAATAATTGCACCATCACCATTTAAACTGGTTCCCCATGAGCCTCCCTGTCACTATGCAGTTTTGTCTGCCACCAGGCATGAAATTTCCTTGGAAAATGAAGTCTGACTGCTGATCCAGTTAGGCTGGCAGCCTGGCACAGCTTTCACATCTCCATTATAGACTAAAAGAACGAATAAACTCAGGTCTTGTCCTGTGTTGCTGGTAGTTGTTATGCTGAAAAATATGTAATCCAGTTGCCTGAAGCAGCGGCACCAAAAATACCATTTGAAGATGGAAAGTTGGTTTTAATAAATATGTTTTATAAGAAATTAGAACTACAAATTGCCTTTAGTCTTTTTTTCTTGCCTTAAGACGCATTCATGTTTTAGCTCTTCATCTTTTAATCATTGAGGATTAAATAAGGATTTTGGCACCAACAGTCAACTGGGGAAAAAAGTGCAACATCTCCAATTGATTCTTCTGTGCTCATAGTAATGCAAGGAAACACTACAGTAACCTTGACAACTTGGGTGTAATAGTTACAAGCAACATGGCTCATCAGCGGCAGCAACATTGTTTTCTTGTTTTGTTTTTACCAGAAGCTATGGTGAAAAACTTTTTAAAGTTTAGGAAATAATCTATTATTAAATGACATTTGTGTGGATTATTTTGGCTTTATACCACAGTGGTTTCATCAACCATGTACAGTGGAACCATGAGTGGTCTGACCTTTAAATTAACAACGTTGTATACGCTGTGGGAAACAATAAAATACATAGTGTACATTGGTCGCACTGCTTTCTGTTACTATGGAGAGAGAAAGATAGGGGAAGTGTGTATGTGTGTGTGTGTGTGTGTGTGTGTGTGTGTGTGTGTGTGTGTGTGTGCGTCTCTAAAGCCGGCTGGTGCTGCGGAGCTGCGGCTCATTAGGCCCAGTGGGTGATGCAGCAGGTTGGCAGCTGTGGTGATTTCGTTAACCTTTACCTCAGGGCAGGCAGGCAGGGAGGACAGACACACAAACAAATTTCAACCCCAAGCTGAACAATTAAACATTGCATCCTTCCGCCCAACCTGTAATGCTAATTCCCCATCTGTGTTCCTTCTTTTTTCCTGGGACTAAAATGACCGACCATAAACTCATTTCCTGTTGTGAAAATTGAACTGATTCATTTTAATAGATATGTGCTTTGTGGCCACATGTGTAAAGCTTTTATCATTGTTCCTGCTATAAAAACAGGAAGCACCCAATTTATTCCTGATGATCTGTTTACTATTCCCACAAACTAGTAAGTGGTTATCTAAAGTGTTACCTTTGGAAACCCTACAACATTTGAGCTTTTCAGAACATCCTCTACTCTAGTGCCTTCCCACTCTGTCTTCTCTCTCTTCTCCTCCCTTCACACGAAACTCTAAATTGTAATGTTCAGAATACACAGATCTGTACACAGATTCTGTCAAAGAATGATATCACTGAATATTTTTATATTTTAGCCTTTCTTGCATCTTTTTTTCCCTAATTTTTACAGTATAGTGTCAGTTTTTTTAATGCCCATATTGAAAATGCCACTGTGCCCTCCTTGTCAAGAACATCTTACTTTAGGGGGTGACTGCTGCTGCTGCTGTTGCTGCTGCTGTGGACCCTGCTTGTTGGAGGTGGGCTGTGCATGCTGAGGGTGTGGATGATGGTGGGGATGGAGGGCCTGCGACGAAGAGTGGTGGCCTTGCATGGGTCGGAGGGCACGGGGGATGAACTCTGGGGCCAGAGGATTCAGAACGTATGTCTTCTTGAGCTCCAGAGCCTCCAGCTGAGCCTTTATCTGCTCGAAGGTGATGCCGTGTAGGCTCGAGTTCTCGTGGCAGATGGAGACAAAATGCTCCCAGAATTTTCTGGAAAGGGGCAAATAGAGGAAAACAACAAATAGTGAGAAGTCCAACTCTTCCTGCAGCTGCTTCACATGACCAAGATTTTTCATTCCAGGGAGGAGGCACAATAACAGCTAAACATTTCATCCATTTTTGACAAATCCATTTCATTGCTCTGTCTCTACAGGCTTACATTTGCAAACAACCACATCAGGAAAAGAGCTGACATGAGACAACAACTTGTGGATGCAAAACAGACAGTTGCTATGGAGATATAACGTGGTGAAAGGGGTGTAATAGTGAACGAGTTAAAGAGATTCATGGTATTCCTTTTGGGTCATCTTCTAAGATTGACCGCTTCAAAAGATGAGTCATTCACAATAACCGAAATATCACTTCAAAGCCATGACCGTATTAAAGGCATCAGACAAAGTGGCTTCATTTACCTGCAGCGCCCAACAGAGCACAGTGCTATGGGGTCTCCCACAACTGCAACCAGGGACTGGGCTCTGGTGATGGCCGTGTTGAGTAGCTTGTAGTTAGAGAGGAATCCATAGTCGAGGTCCTCTGTCGAGTCCTCCACCAGCTGCTCTTTCCGTTTGATGGCTGTCTGCTTGTGCTTGCAGGTGTGCCGCGTCCGCACTGTGCTGAGGAACAGCACCCGGAACTGTTTGCCTGCAAGAATTTTTTTTATTATGAAGTTTTCTAGGCACTCTATGAAGAGACATGCAAATAAAACAGCAAAGATGATCTACAAAACTTTCTGTGTCACATTTTTATTTCACTAAAACACGTGGAGGATAAAAATTAGCGTGGCTCCCTTACTAAAAATAAGCAACAAGTAAACAGTAACATATTAACTCTTGGACAAATGTATTTCTCCATAGGCTTCCATGACATTTGACACCAGTGGAAACTGAAAGCATTTATATGCTGTTTTGTTAGACTAATATTTTGCTACAAATACAGAGAGGGAGCTAAATCACTGGAGCCTTCTTAATAGAGAAAAGTAAGTCCAGTAAGAATTTCATCTTATGACCCAAGAGGCTGTTGACAGGACACATAAACAAATATAATCAACATGTTTGTTAAATTCTAAGCACTAAACTGAGTATATTTTCCCGTGTGTGTGCATGTGTCCACATGTCTCATGTGTGATTAATGAGGAAGTTAATGACGTGTGGAAAGCAGCTGGTTGCAATACAAGTGGGAACTGCACGAGACTGAAGCAAAGGAGAAATTGGAAGAAGAAACTCTCTTTATATTGGACCTAAAGCTGATATGATCGCTGATAACTGCAGTGGAAGATAGTAGAAATGTGTCTTTAGGGTAATGTAGTTCCTGGACTGGAAGTAGGCATAATTATAATTTCACACACAGAAATGGAAGAGACAAGCTTTATGGAGAAATGCTGCGGCGACACTTGGGGATTGAATGTTTTTGATTTGTTTTTCTGCACCTACTGCTTTTGATTTCTTGACAATAACTTTTCAATTTCCCATTATTATCCCCATTGTTAAATATCAAATTATGAAAATACTGGTAGATTAATGTAGCATTTCTGTTAGTGTTTCAGCCGATAACTTTATATACGGAATTCCTTTATTAATACAACAAATGAACATGTTGGTGAATACTTTTTCTCACCTTGGACATTGAGCACCCTCTCCACGCTGACCTCATGCATTCTCTTCTTTCGGAGCTCAGCACGAATGCGGAACACCTGGTCGGCGTACGGTGACACCACTCCAATGCTGCCCTCATCCAGCTTACCCCAGGCCACTGGCCACTTCTTTCGCAACTCTTCCACCCGCTCGACAATCTCAAATACCTGAGGAGGAGAAAGGTGAGAGAAGGAGGTGACAACCTGGCACCAGCACATTATCATCCTGCAATGCTAAATGAAAAATAACATATTTTTTGGTTTAGTGACCAACAGACTTAATATCACACTGGAGTCTCATGTTAGCACTTTAAAGTATTAAACAGATTAGAGATATTAGTTACTGCAGCAAGAGTTGGTATTTTTAATCGTTTTGTGTAAATGAGCCATCTTCCAGCATACTGCCAGAGGCTTTGAACTGTCATGGTAAAACTGTCTTCTATTTGAAGTCCATCAAAGACACATGCACGAGACAAACAAATGGACACGCTTTGTCCTTTCCACATATTTTGATCCGGGAAGATTATGATAATGACGTGGGGGCTGTGTCAAAGAGACGGGAGGGTAATTCATTTGGCATTGCTGACAGTTTGGGAGCAAAATCAAGAAACATCCATGGTTTAATTGGCTGGAACATGTCAGCAAAAGGTCAGTGGTCAGACTCAACCAATGGCCACAACCAAGTGAGTCTACAGGGGAACCAATCAAAGGCTCGGACTGTCAGTTAATCACACATCATGGGTATCAACTGTAGCTCCTGAGGGTCTCCTTATTAAGTTTATGGATTTCATCTTCAATTAGCGTAATTAAAACAGTGAGTGTTCCAATTTATAGTGATGAGGAAAAATAAAGTCCACTGATCAGATTGATAATTGTGCTTCTGACTTTAGTCAACCAATTTCAACTAAATTATCAAAAATATTAGAATCAAATCCCTGAAAAAAGTATCTGGGGTCTGCAACCATGCATAAGTTCAAAGCTGAAATGGTCCGGAAAAAAATCTATTCTTAAATACATATATATCTTTCATATATTTTTAGACTTAAACATCAAATTGATTGGCCAAGGCAAAATTACTGAATGAGTCCTGAAGTATTCACTTGTGTGCTCTGAACATTTCTAATTGCATTAAAATGGAATAGGCAAGAGCAACGGAGAATGACTTCAATGCCGTGCGAAGATGACAGTGTGTCTTCAGGTGGATTAAACTGAAGAAAATCCAACATGAAAATCTCAATGTGTGAGAAACATGAGGTGTAACTGGTGTACGTGGCAGAGCTGACAGGCCCAGTCTGATGATGAAGTGTGAGTTTTAATATTTTATTATCAGGATTTGAGCATGTTTATAACGTTCATTTCCCTCACCATCCAAGAGTGAGGCTTTTGTTCATTTAAGTTCTCATATTGTGCACGTGTCACTATCAATTAATTAAACCAAGCCGAATCAATATGTGGGCATAGCTCATGCTGATTAACTTCACATTAATCATGTCTTTTAGCTTTGATAAGCACCCCCATCCGAGAGGGAAGAGAGCATTTTATAGTTCAGCTAAGTCCTAAATGTCAAACATGTATTTAGGAAATTAGTAGTAAATTATCACAGTGGACTGATGGTAAATGCTATATTAAAACAGAACAGGTACTTAACTGATTTAAGATACATTATGCACAACAATATTGCACAATGTTCGATACTTGTAATTGTATTTCCTATTTATCATGAATTTGTAACTCATTTATTCATTGATTCAAGATCTAACATTGTAATTCTTTCATGGGGCATACATATTTAAAACATGCCTGTCTGGTTCACAATTTCTATGCAATTATAGGTGTCACACCAGAACAATACCAATTATGATTTCCATTTGATAATCATAAAGCTCATATAGTTACCTCAAACTACATTGGCTATCACCCCACAAATCAGCGCAACACCCGATATACATGCCACCCCTGCACGACCTGTGAATGCCCCAAAGAGATTCCTGCAATCCAGCAGAATGCCAGCCCACCAGGCAACTGTGGCGGGCCCCCGCCTCTGCCCCTAAGCAGCTACCACAAAGCTCTTTTCCCTTTTTTTTTTTCAAATTGAAAATGTAATTTTCCTCAAAAGATATGCATGCTTGTTTAACTGAGGCGAGAAGGGTAAACAACTTAATTACTCTTTGTGCAAATTTGTAACATTCTTCAAAACCCATACCTCAGCGTTGTTGTAGTAGGCAGTGCTGTTCTTCTCCTGCACGTCTTCTCCTCTGGCTGTGAAGAAGGTCAGAGGGTAGAAGTCCTTGTGGGAGGGCTGCTTCCCACTTGCCATTAACTTCCCATCATAAAATAATTCTGATGTGTAGCTGTAGGAATAAAGGGAAGAAGAAAAAAGAAAATCAAAAATAAAAATGGAGTGCGTTTGGGCAAGATGTTTATCAAACTACTGATCGTTTAGAAAAAAACTCAGCATCATTGAGAATTTGGGAAAGTTTTTGAATATTGACCTAACGTTCAAGTTCACAAAGCATGAGTTTGTATAACAGAACTCTGAAAAGATCTGTGGGTTAGAAGAGATTATGCTGTATCTAATGAAGAAACAAAAGCATGATTACAAAATCCAAAATAAAAATGGATCTTCCTCGAATATAAAACCCGGAAAAACTTTTGCCTGCATGCGTGTGTGTTTCTTTTGCACTACTACAGTGCAATTCTGCCCATTAACATACTGCATTGACTAATCAAACACAGTGGGTGCAACACCCACTTGAAAAGATAAAATAAATTG
This sequence comes from Spondyliosoma cantharus, assembly GCA_900302685.1. NCBI lineage: Eukaryota > Metazoa > Chordata > Actinopteri > Spariformes > Sparidae > Spondyliosoma > Spondyliosoma cantharus. The sequence goes on from OMLP01019154.1 coordinate 26,338, forward strand.
AAGCGTGGACCATGGTGATTTGTCCTCAAGTAAGCTCAGAAGTATCAAGATGAAGGAGAAAGTTTTTGCTGCTGTGAAAGGTATAAAGAGTCCTTTGTGTGTGCTAAGCATTCAAAGTGGAGTTCCTCACTCATACTTAACCTTCGTGCCTGTACATGCAGGATCACACCTAAACCCACGCAGCCCCTTGTATTGTATTGTCACAGAGCTATTGTCTGCTCAAACATTGCCTTAATTAACCCACTTCCTTCTATGGAAAAGCCAAGTCTGGCAGTTTTTCATCTCCTCCCCTTTTCCTCCTGACCCCATCCTCACACCCCATCTAATCTCATCTTTCCTCCACCTTTTCAGCCTCTCCTCCTACAGGTTCGACACGAGGCAGTGTTGAGGGCTCACACCTACTTGATGATAGCTTCGTGGGAGCGGTAGTTCTCGCACAGGAGGATGCGACAAGGGTATTCAGGGGGGTAGTGCTCATAGAGCCGGTCCAGCAGTGACACGTGCAGGTTACGCTCCCGCGCAAACTCGCTGTACACGAACGGACTGAGCTGCAAATCGAGACACAAGGAATGGAAAGAGAGGAAGAGGCAGGGCGGAGGGAGAGAGGAGGGAATGTTAGTGTAAAATCATAACAAAGGCATCATCTTACTACCTATTCAACTATGAATTTCAATTTGGTGTACTCAATCTGTTCAGAATCTGACAAAGCAATGTCTAATTGATGGGCCACAAATTCTTTAGGCACATGGAAATTAAACTGCACAAAGGCACATACACTCATTTATTTTTTTCCCTTTTTGGCCACTGCCATGTACAAGACCGCAAATTATCTTCAGTTTGAATCTTAATTTAAGTCTGACAGTGACAGAGGGTCAACCAGCTTTAATGAGGCACCACACAGTCAATAAGAATGCAAACAATCAATAGAGGCCTTAGCCTTCATTTACTATACTGATCTTCCTGGTGGGAGAAAGAGAGGAGCAATATAAAGGGGCAACATCCTTTCTTGTACTGCTTTCTGTCCTTTCAGTGACTAAGTTGTTGTAAAGGATAGAAGGGTGGAAGGAGAAAAGTGATTGAGAAAGAGACAGATGGATACACAGGTGGACACCAGAGTTTTAAATCCGTTTTTTCTTTGCTAAAAGAAATAGCAAAGAGAGCGATCAAATAATAAAAGCAACTATAGCACGGCAGACTCCAGCCTCATCTTCATCCGCAGCCTACTGGTAATCCTGTGCCTGCGTCTAAAACCAGGAGGGGAGGAAATAAGATTTGAATTCCTTGTTGTGGCTTACAAAGCTTGACTGATTTGAGTTTATATTTGTGTTACCTGTGGCTGAAGTGGTCTCTAGTACCACAGCTCCACAGTGGCTGCTGTCTGTTCTTTAGTATTTGAAGTAGAGAAGAGTGGAGTGTAATCCACAGAAATGTGCAAATGGAGTTAAAATTTCTACTTGATGTCAAAGTGTTGAATCCAAGTTATTCTTTTGACTCATTTTAGAATATAAGGAAAAGTCTGAGAGCAAATTCTTGGCACTATCTAAAGACGAATTTACATTATCAAGTAATACACTTGCAGTTTCAAAAAAGTCTAAATTGAGTCTAAACTACTCATCTTGAGTGCCCCTATTGACTCTTTGTACTTACCTGCATATGGTCTCCAGCCAGCACAATGCGGGTGGTCTTGCTAGCTAGAGCAAAAGGCATGATGGTTTCACACTCCATGGCCTGGGCTGCTTCATCCAACAGGATATGGGTGAACAACCCTAACAAAGCAGATAGGAAACCAACATCAGTTTATTAAATAGCATATATAGTATATTCTTAATTTATACAGATGTACTACACCAAAAATGCGCTCACACTTGAGTAGCGATGAGACAAAATATCAATACGGGAATACATTGTATTTGATTTACCAGAGTCACTACTTCAAGACTCTTCATGGTGGAGGTTATCAAATGAATGATGGGAAAGTAAACAGAAGTTAAAGTGTGACGCTCTACGCTAAGACTCCTTGCACTTTATTGTACATTGTTTCATTCATCTCAGTTGTTTGATTCTAATGCTGTCAATTAATACATTATTATTTTCACTTTAAAAAGGAGTATTACTTTTTTCTTTGCCGTCTTGAAATGTATCACTGCAGAATCGCTGCATCATGATACCATCTTTATTTCAAGTTACTCTGTGATTCCGACCTACACTGGAGTAATCCTATTGATAACAACATATTGGATCTCTCATTGCTTCCAAAAATTAACCAAATATTACAAAAGCTATGTGAATGCAAATCAAGCTGAACCAACACACACCGCTGCAACATACAGCTCTCCTCATCTCATCTCAAGTAGAATGCAGAGTGCAACACTAGACTATATCAAAGGGAAAATATTGGCACTCTGAAAGGTCTATAAAGATCCTTCAGTTTTGATATTGATGCTCGAGACCAGTGTCTCCGTTTCAAGCAGAAATTACTACATTAGCTATTAATCATTGACCTGTGTGATAAGTATCTCACTTCATCATAGCTTTTAGTGTCAGATATTCACATTCGGCCCTGGGCATAGACAGTATAGGCAAATGGCCTGGCCATCTCTTCTAACTGACTAATTAAGATGAGAGTTAGTTCACAGAGGACCATTTCAAATAAAAAAGAGCAGTTACACATTTCCCAAAAACAAAGATGGGCGAGTGTCAACATGACTTTTGTAAAAGTCTTAGTCAATGAAGCTGGCTGATGGCTGACTCAAACAGAAATGATAGCTTGCACTGCTTCTGCTGCTAAATGTTTTCTCCAGAAAAATACAGACTTAATAATGAAGGACTAAAGGACTGGAAAAATGCAAGCCGCTTGCTGAAGGTTCATGAGGATAGCCGGGAGCACAATACCTACATGGCAACATGGAAGGAGTTGGAGGTCGTTTTGCAACGCGGCTGAGAATAGATAAGTGAGAGATGGCACTTCCTGAGGCTGAGAGATAATATGCTTGTACAATGCCTTATTTATATTCTATTTTTTATCACTTGTTTCTTCCTTCAGTTTTTATTTGGTGTGATATTTTTGACTTAAAAGAAATACAATCTTGAATACATACATGCAGTTTCTGTGTGAGTGTATGAAAATTGATTGTGAAATTGACTGTGATGCAAGGGGGCGCCAGCTAAAATCTTGCCTAGGGCACCAGATTGGCCCCTCGCCGCTGCCATCAGTATATGAATGTGTGTGTGAATGAGTGAATGTGACTGAATGTGAATGTGAAGTGTTGTAAAGCACTTTGCGCCTAGGTAGACTAGAGGAGTGCAAATACATTTCCATTCAATAAATTTTCATATGAAATGCAAATTTGTCTGAACAGGTTTTGAATTAAGAGCAGCAGACTTCGAGAAAATCACTGCCCACGGAATCATTAAACACCGCCCCAGGGAGGAGAGGAAGCGAGTCGGGGTAAGAGCCATGCTAACCGTAATGTACACAGCCTTAATCACTGTACATAAGTTCTATGTTTATGTAGCATGAAGGAGATAAAAAGTTCAATTTGTTATGCACCCATGTTGTATACTGACAAAAACTGTTACTTTGAACCCTGAATGTTGAATGAAAACCAAGGGCTTCCACAAACAATAGGAAACATTTTTAAAGCATCAAATAAAAAATGGCCAGCAAAGAATATTACGTATTTGTATAAAGGAGGTAAATCTTGCAATCACACAATCACATTTATACTTTCAGTGAAATACAAATATTTGGACTCATTGCCTCATTATGTTTGTACACCTTACTTAATCGTTAAATCTCCAACAGTGTGAGCAGAGTTATAGCCCAGAGATGAACATGAGGGGATTTACCAAGCTCCACACAACAGAGGCTGTGCAAACCATTCATTTGGTTGCTGCCCAGCTGTCACCAAAACACCTCAGATAACCTCATTACAGGAGGTTTACTTTGATGTACTTGTGCCAATTTGTGAGTTTGATGTCACAGAAGTTTGGACAAAATTCAGTTTCTAAGAAAAATGGCCAAAGTCAAAGAAGGAACAACAACTCTGTCTTTGCATCATCCACTCTTTGCTGCTCATCAAGCAGTTTTAGGCCTTGAGGAAAAATCATAACACTCCACCATGACATGTCCTTTGTCCTGCCAGCCTATGCTTGTCAAGCACTATCAGCAACAACATATCATCGTTACAATGATGGACATTAAAAGATGCAGGGAATGTTTGGCATTGAGTTTCAAACATGGGTTTCATGTTAAAAATGCTCTAGGTAAAAATCTTGAAGTGGGTCACTCTAAAATGTGGAAACTATGTGATTGTGCTGATCCAGTCCATCCTGTTTAAGGAGGAAAACATCAACTACCCTCAGCCTTCAGAGTTTCCTTTAAAATATGACTTTTCAAGCTCAACAAAAAGACAGACAGCTTGCTCGGTTTAGCATTAGCATTGTCTGTTCAAATGAAACAAAACTGATCAATCCAGTCAGATTTAAACTGACGCTTTCCCTGGTCAACTATGCGCTTTTTTTCACAGGCCATGTTGTTCTTGGTTTAGGATAGTTGCTGATTATTTGCGACTTCGGACTTGGTCGAAGGTCAAGTGTACAATGCGGGATGAGGTTAAAGTAAAGTAGAACAGGGCACACTTTATTTAACATGTTATTATGACAGGTGTGTTCACATGAGTGTCAATGGGTGGTGTGGGGCAGAACTTTTGCTCTCATGGGCCAGGCCTGGCCCGAGGGCCACCAATAGGGATTAACTGCAGTATACTGTACGTTGTAGTTCTACTTTAAGTTCTGCTAGTTTTGACCAGTGGTGAAAAGTAACAAAGTACATTAACTCGTTAACGTTACGTACATAAGGGCAATTTTGACGTACTAGTACTTTACTTTAGCATTTCCTTTCAGTTCTAGTTTATACTTGCACTCCATTTTACAACATTTTAGAGAAATATTGTTCTCCACTTCATTTAATTGATAGTTAGAGATACTGATTACTTTTTTTTTTCTATTTCTACATAGAAACAGATGTGATAAATTAATATATATATTCATTAATATTCCTCTCGTGACTGCCAGACACACTAGTCAGGTTTGAGAAAAACTCCCATGTTCTGCAGAATCTCATTTTCTTAACAACCAGCAGCTTCATTTCTAAGTACATTTGTACTCTTACTTTGGTAAGATTTTGAGCACAGGACTTTTACTTGTAACTGAGTATTTTTCTTTTTACTTAAGGATATTTTAATGAAAGTGTTAAGGGAACTGAAAACCACAGCATGTGACTCATAGTAATATGAGATGTAAGACTGGAGTGACGTTACACTGTGTATATGCTCTTTCTAGTCTCTGTCTCTGCACCACAGTTTGAAGTGCCACACAACGACAGAGCACAAACAGCAAACATGAACGCAGGAATAGCAAGCATTATTGGTGAGAAATTTCCGAGAATTTTCCTTTTTTCCTATTTTTCTGTCTTTGTTTTTGAGCTGTAATAACATGTGAATTGTGCCCTTACAGTGGCTCTGCAGTTCTTCATTCAGATTGGTAAGCAAATCATTTAAAATACAATAATAGTAGATCATGTTTTAATTAGATCTCAGTGCTGTGAGCAAAACTAATGTTTTTTGTCTGTTTTTTTTCTTGATCCAGCAAACACCGCCAAAATGGTATGTTATTTTACCAACTGGTCAAGGTACAGAACTGGTGTGGGGAAATTCCTGCCAGAAAACATTAACCCCTTCCTCTGTACACACCTGGTTTATGCCTTCGCCATCATCAACCATGCCAACGAGATCACTGAGTATGAGTGGAATGAAAAAAGCCTCTACAAATCATTCACTGAGCTCAAAAACAGGTAAGAATTGGCTCATGGGAAAGAGGTGTACTTTTTGATTTTACAATGTAACGTCTGTTCAATCAGCGACTTGTTTTCTGTGTGTGTACCTGAACAGAAACCCCAGGCTGAAGACTTTACTGTCGGTCAGAGAGGTGAACAGATCTCAGTGAGTTGATGCCCTGTTGCTAACCCCTTATCAAACTCCTCCATCTGCTGACAGAAAGCAAGAATGGCAGCACAGGGGCAATTTTATTTTATTGACTTCTCCAGTTGATTGTTGTACTGTGTAGATTGAGAATTATTGCCCATTGATTATTGTCTTCTTAAGCCAGTGTAGGTAACTTTTGAAATCTTTTATCAGTCTAATAAAACATTACTTTATGGTCTTTAAGGAAAGAAGATATTTAATCTATGTGTGAAATCTTGAGTTAAATAGCTTTCATTCTATTAAAAATACTTCAGGTTGTTGCACTCTGCCAGACATCATTTCATTGGCCATCTATAATATCTACGCAAATATTCTTTTCCCATGTTTATCTCAAGTGAAGGGTGCCTGTATGTCAATTTGATTGGCTGATTTCTTATTGTTTTTTTTGTGTGTTGGTCAAGCAGTGTAGGCAATATGCGTTCTTGGAACTTCTGATATGTATTTTATAGACTAAAACAGAATAATCAATAATTCTCAGACAGACAGACAGACAGACAGACAGACAGACAGACAGACAGACAGACAGACAGACAGATAGATAGATAGATAGATAGATAGATAGATAGATAGATAGATAGATAGATAGATAGATAGATAGATAGATAGATAGATAGATAGATAGATAGATAGATAAACAGTTCCATTGGCTTTCAAAATACATTATGTTGTTCATCTGCCATTTTTGAGAACTAAATTTTTCTTACCTTCTATTGCAGGTTCTCCATCATGGTGTCCACTCCAGCTAAACGTCAGACATTCATCCAGTCTTCGATCAAATTCCTGAGGACTCATGGATTTGATGGTCTGGATCTAGATTGGGAGTACCCTGGTGCTAGTGAAGGTCCTGCAGAGGACAAGCAGAGGTTCACTCTACTATGCAAGGTACACTGACTGGAGATATGTTGAGGATTCAGGCTGTCGGACGGTGAGAAAAAAAGAAAAAAGGGGCAGTAGCTACATGTAGTGATGTGGCCCGCAAAGAGGCTGCATCCAAAGGGGCAATTTTGCATATTTTTGAAGTCTCAGTCCTATTTAGTTAATACGAATCAGCAGATTATGTCTGTGTTTTTTGTTTTATTTGTTATTCAACTTTTTGCAAAGCAGGAATACACACACATAGTGTACACATTACAGACAGCTAAATATGACAAGAAGAAACAAAAACAAAAAAAGAAAAAAGACAGAAAAAATAGAAAGGGAGTCCAGGAAGTCCATGATTGACAGCCAGATACACTTTGCAGTTTGATATCATACCAAGCTAAAGACCCACATAATTTTTCCAGCCTTTGTGATGCATTGATGCCCAGTACTCAAGAAATGAGTCCAAGGTCTGGTAAAATACAAAGGATTTATCCTTTAAAGCTGTAGCGAAAACTTCAAACTGAATGATACTTGCACACAGCCATTTGCGTCACCTGACCCCAAATGCTTTCTTAGCCTGGGGCTAACCATATCTGTGGTTTGAGTGTAATCATCAGTCCAAAAATCTTAAATGAAATGATTTTTACATGAGATGCTCAAGATGAGGCTAATATTTTTTGTTTGTGGACATTTGATATTGTTACAGTTAATACATGGGTACACTTTGGTTCCATGAAATGGGTGTGAGCAGCAGTGTTTTGCTACATTCAGTTTGAAGACACATAAAACACATTTTCCTTCACATTTTTACAATTTATAAATGATGTGCTCTTTATATAAGCACTATTTCTACATTTGTAACTTCCTCAGTGATCTGTTATATCTGAGGCACAGAAATGTGGTTTTCATCCAGACTCATTTAACCTTCGGCTTTAGTTTTGTTTTTCTCATTGTTACTACAGCAAGTTGCTGCACCAGGCTAATCTCCATTTTGTGTACCTCTGCTTCCATGACACATGTCAAAATTGCAACAAATTCAATACTGCACTTCCTTGGGTCCTCATCAACAAACTTGTCAAGCGTGACATAAATCGGATTAATGGTTCTTGAGATATTTGAACAACAGACACATGGACAGACAGAGATTCTGTGCTATAGAGATAATATCAGTGTACTAATAAACTATCATATCTCTCATTCTTTAGGTTAAAATGTATTGTACCTGAAGCAGGTTTTAAATATTTATATAGGTTAAATCCTGAAATCCTAGTGTTCATAATCTGCAGCCTACTTTTCAGTGTTTGCAGTTGATGTACATTCAACACAATGCACTGTAACAGTAGGACACCAACTGAATCGAAAGTGGAACATACTACCCTGGACTGTATGTATCCCTTGACACTTTCAGATCCTCTCTCCTTTATCTCACAGTAAAACTTGCTGACTGTTAGAGCAGCCTTACCTGTGTGACATCATCATTCCATCCAAAACGTCTTTGTCATTCTGTCATTCAGTCTCATAATTACTAAAATGAACACAGTGAGGCTGTGATTCCAGACAATGTTCTATTCAGAATAGGAAAGAGGCACTGCTTATCTTTATTTAAATAATTTAGTTCTGATTATTTGTTTACTTACTCTTACTTCACACTGAAATTTGATGTAATGAAAACTTAGTATTAACAGCTATAATGTAAGACTTAGCAGTGTATGCATTTTTTTAGTACATTCAAGACAAATCATTTATACTGACCTTTATTCTCTAACTGTATACTGTGCTGCTATATCTCTCCTTCATTTCCAGCAGCCAGCGGTTTGTAGTCAATTCAGTGAGGTATGAAAATCAGTTAAGAGAAACTTAAACTTGCAGCGTTACATTATTCAGCAGAGATCATTGTTTCTGTTTTTAGTTTGGCTAAACACACATATACACACACAAATACATTGACGTTTTGGTTACTGGTGGACCCACACAAGGTTCAATGTAGAGTAAAATGTCTAAGTCCACAATGAGTAGCAATGACAAAGGTCAGGGCAGGCAGGTGAGCTGAGAGACATGCGCCAGGTTGAATGGTCTCACTGGGTCTCTGGGAAAGCACAGGACATGCCTGCACCACGCCTAAAAGCACACATACTGGGAAGAAGCATGTAAGGGAGAAGGAGGGGGAAACAGGAAGGGAGAAACACAAGAGGGAAACAAAACCAAGACACAACAAAAACTGACACGGCACACACCGTGACAAAACAGAGAGAGCGATACAGTGCAAACATTTCAATCACTTACTGCCACACGATTAAAACACATTTAACAGTTACCGTATATCAGATATGATGTTCAGAGTGAAGGGTTATCGCACAAGTTCCTGCCAGGTGAGCACTGGACTGAAAGGGTTGCCAATAGCTGCTTGGAAGATTGGAGAAAGTTGACCGTGGTTTGCACTATAATCTATAATGAGATTTGTTGTTCTAAGGTACATTTTGGACCACTTTTGGACCACTGACTAAAGTGTCAGTGGATTTCTATTGATTTCTAGGAACTTTCAGAGGCCTATGGAGCTGAGGGTACAGGAGGAAGTAACACTCAACTAATGCTCTCTGCAGCCGTGGCAGCACAAACACATGTTATTGATACGGCATATGAACTCTTTGAGATTTCAAAGTAAGACATATATTTATGTCAGCTCCAATATAAATACTTTTGAAATGACACGACTGCATTATTATGCAGTAAATGTCACCTCTGTGACATATGTGTTGTTTTGTGTGTGTTTGTGTGTTCAGGTACTTGGACTTCATCAGTGTTAAGTCTTTTGACCTCCATGGTGATCAAGATCAAGTGACAGCCCACCACAGTTCCCTCTACGCTGACAACAACACTAACATAGTAATAACCCATTGTTTAATGCTACCTTTCATGAATTAATAGTACCAGTTAGAAATTTAAATAAACTTGATATCAGTTTTGTTTAAGATTTGTAATTGTTTGAACTGTAAACAGTTAAAATGGTCAAAATATTTCACTACTTAGCAAGCTGATAGACATAGGTGAGCTGCATTGTACTGTAGGTCTGTAGAGTTGGGTCACAAGTTTAAATATTTCTGTTCTGATGGGAGTGGTCTCTTCCAGGAAGACAATGCCCCCATCCACTGGACAGGAGAGGTCACAGAATGGCTTTTGATGATTATGAAAATGATGAGAACCATTTGCTATGGCTTTTGCAATCACCAGATCTGGACTGAATTGAATAGTTATGGTAGATTTGGACCAAGGCGCAAGACAGTGCTCTCTACCACAATCATCAAAAAATCTATTGGAAGAATGCTGTTCTTTCCTCCAGTAGAGTTCCGGAGAGTTGTAGAATCGATGCCAAGACACACTGAAGCTGTTCTAGTGGGACACCTTACAAGTTCACTTACTGTAGGTTTTTCCTTTAATTTGGCATTTCATATTTGAAATTTTAAAATGTTTAAAAAAGCTTCACATTTCCATTTGTATCCTCACATCTAGATCTCAACTGTAAATAAATACAAGTTGAGCATGTTTCTAAGGCAAGATCATAGCTGTAGGAAGGAGAATCTAAAGAAGGTCTAGACGATCTACCCTAGAAAATCTTTTTAGCTGAGTGGGTGTCATTTCCTGTATTCTGGTTCTGTTTAACAGGCAGATTGATGCTTTCATCTGAATAATATGGGTATTATTCATCCAGACACATATTAGAAGATTTTAAGAAGCTGAAAGGATAGAAATGAATGTAACACAATCACAACGAATGACTTAAGGGGGTTGGTGCTTTTGCTGTTCTTCCTTGACTAAATGTCATAACCTGACACAATTATCAGGTGCTCAGATCAGATGTATCAACTAATGTAATAGTGGCACTGCAGTGACAATTAAAAAATGTAAAGATCATTATAAAACAAATTAAGTTTATTGCCAGAGCTCTTCCTCTCCTTTTGTTTAGTTCATTTGTTCCATCTTTTGCTCTTCATTTTATCCTTTTTCTTCTCTCCCTTTTAGTCACCACTGCCATCCCAGCTAGCAGGGAATGTTCCATGAACAACATGAACATTGGCTAACATTCCCTACAAGTTCTTATTATGTTTTCCAAAAAATGTTTTTATCTAATGTTAAAAGAACATTGTAAGGATGTTTATCATTTCAAATAATATTCCTATAACATTAAATGTTAAGAAAGGAAGAATGTTTTAGGTGCAACATTCTGAAGATGTTTTGGTGATGTTGTTGAAGTAACAGATTATTGAATGTTCTTCTATAAAACACTCCCATAATGTTACAAAAGAGCAAAGGAAGAACATTCTTAAGGCAACATTTAGAAAATGTTTTTGGCATGTTTTTAATGGCTCTGATTACAGAACGTTTTTTATAAAACTTTCCCACAATGTTATACGATAACAAAGGAAGAACACTGTCAAAGCAACATGCGGAAAATGTTTTTCAGAATATTATTAAGGCCTACAATCCCAAAACATTTTTCTAAAACGTTCCTGTAATGTGATATGTTAACAAAAGAAAGAAGTTTTAGCTGTAGCATTCTCGGGATGTTTTGGGTTGTGTCGGTGAGGTAACATATTACAGAATGTTCTTCTATAAAACAATCGTGTTCCCTCAATGTTACATGATATCAACGGAAGAACATTCTCAAAGCAACATTTGGAAAATGTTTTCGGGATGTTATTAAGTCCTTAAATAACAGATGACAACTTTTTTTTGATAAAATGTCATAAAAGTGCAATTGAAAAAACGTAACCCTAACCCTTGTTTTAACTAAAAGAATATAAATAAATAATTTTGTTGAAAGACTTTTGAATATTGATGTTATCAAACTTTTACATGTGTTAATAGTCCAATTCCAATAGTTAAGGAAATTATCATTGGTCCTAGTGAGGTAATTTTTGTCTTAAGGTGAAGTAGGAATGTTGTCATGATGTTTTAATGTTTGCAGCGGCTGTAGCTCAGCAGGTAGAGCAGGTTGTCTAGTGATCGGAAAGTCGCTGGTTCGAATCCCGGCTCCCCCGGGCTGGGTTGAGCTGTGTGTCAAAGTGTCCTTGAGGAAGATACTGAGCCCCAAATTGCTCCTGATGTGCAGTTGGCACCTTGCCTCTGCCATCAGTGTATGAATGTGTGCGTGAATGGTTGAATGTGGCAAGTACTGGAAACAGCGCTAAAAAAAATAAAAATGCAAAAAAATAAATGCAGGGGCATAACGTTCAAGCAATGTTGTCACTGAACATTTTAAGGAGGTTATCACAAAACATTTTTAGAATGTTTATAGAGAATGTTATCCTCGAACATTCTGGGAACTTAAAGAAAACTTCCCACTGAGAACGTTACGAGAACATTCTAGGTAACATTCTCAGAACGTTTTTAGAACAATAAATTGCTAGCTGGGATCTTACTTTTCTCTTTCCTGTCATGTTTCCATTCTGCCTTTATGTTTATGCTCTGTGCTCAAGGCTTTTTGTGGTGACAGTATATGACCCACCTTAACTCAATGACTAGTTAACATTGCCTCAGTGCTGTGTAGCTGTGAAAGCGTGGTATGGAAATTCACTGATTTCAAACATAGTGCATAGAGCTTTTTAGCAGTCAGATATTTCCCTGCGGGGGTTTGTGGAGAACAAAAACAGAATTAAAAGGTATGTTAGTGTGTTAATTCTGCTGCCTCCAGGTGGCCAAAATAAATCAGTTATTGCAGGTTTATGTCACAGTTCCATATCTTGGCTTTTCTATGTATCACGCAATCATGATATAACAACTAAGAAAGTAAAATGGTTTGACAGAATTTCTTCTCTTGATTCACCACTCTCGCTTTGTTTCCTATCAGGATTATGTAATGCAGTACTGCATGGAGCGAGGAGCCCCAGCAGGGAAGTTGTTGCTGAGTTGTCCCATTCATGCTCGTGCCTTCACACTTTCCACTACAGCAACAGGCCTGGGAGCCCCAGCCAGTGGCCCTGCCAACCCTGGGCCCTATACGCAACAGATTGGTGTCTGGTCTTAGTATGAGGTATCATTTTTTACAACTGAATAAATCAAAATCAGAAATCATACATTTCAACTCCCCACATCCAAACATCAGTGTTATTGAAAGTACCCTTGGTCCCTTATCTGCAAGCATAAAGCCTAAATCTAGGTGCCCTTCTGGTTGTTCCAAAGTCAAGGCTGAAAACTTTAGGTGACAGCACTTTTGCCTTTGCCTTTTATCTGTTCTTAATTCCTCTGATGTGATGTTGTCCTCTTATCCTCCTTTAGTGATTTTATTCTTATACACATCTCTATTTTAGATTTACTTTTCCTCCCTCTGTTTTATGGCCTTTTTTCCTTTTACTTGTCATGAATCATATTGTCTTTTGTCTGTGTTTTTACATCTCATACTGGGCTTTCTTGTGTTTGGCTTGACTGTTGAGTGTTTATTCTGTAATATTGTCTTCCTGAG